>JAZHPH010000126.1:91038-192121 GCA_037356405.1 Nasonia oneida | reverse complement strand
GCTTTTCCAAGCAAATGTAGGCGCTTCCTTCTCTTTTGGGAGGGCTGCAATCTTTCCCTGAGAGGAGAGAGGGTGTTCTAGTATCTTGGAGAGAGAGAGAGGGGATCCCTCCTCTTTCATCGGGTACCAAAACACTCTGACAGGAGAGGGGGTGTTTTAGTATGCCTATGTTCTGGTATGCCTATAGCCTATCTACTCTCGTCTTCGGCTCGTGCTAGCTCGGCTTGCCTTGTACTCAAAGCTCCACACTTGGTCTAATAAAAAGCCCACTTTACGCCCCTGGTACACGATATACTATTTTAGCCCGCTAAAAACAATTTTTTATAACACGTGCATAAAAACGGCCATTTTTGCTCCTCTCGATCGTTTTCGCTCCTCCGATCGTTTTCGCTCCTCTCGATCTATTTTTTCCCATCTCCTTACTAAAGCTTTAAATCGTTAAAAACTTTTGAAACAATTTCCAAAATTTTCAAAATTTATATATATGCATCTATACACGCACACCGTAGGGGGCGACTCGAAAAACTCTATTCTCGATCTATTTCATAGGCGACAAAAATGGTCTTCCTTATACACTTGTTATAAAAAGCACGGTGAACAACGAGGGGCGAAAATGGGCTTTTCCAAGCGAGGATGATGTTTGAGCACGAGTGGTAGTCAAGGGCGCCGTAGGCAATGTACTATTTTACTTCGCTGATCATAAAAGAGTCACAATTGTCATTGAGTGTGAAGAGTTTAATTTATTTTTTAAGTGCCCAGTTTTTATGTTATTGCCCATTTTGAATAAGCGTTTTTCTACCAGGTGCACTTGTTTAGCCTTAAGACGAAGTCTACAGAGCACCAGACGAGGTCAATAAGCCGACTTAGCTTTTGGTGCTCATCATAGTTTTTGTAAAGCATACATGAATTTTTCGTTTTTCATGATTATTATTATTACAAGCGGAATCAAATCAGAAGTTATTTACAATATACTTATATAGTTCAGAATATTAATATGTAGATAAAATTATTAAACTGTATAACACTTATATAAATAATTGAAAAAGACAATTTTCAAAAATATTAAAATATGGTAAAAAATAAAAAATTTTCAGTAAAATAATTTAATTAGTGGACAAAGAAAAGTTTCTTATTGCCTACTGCTGACCAGTAAAAAAGCGTATACTTTAGTTAAATGTTTTCGATCTCTCAAACGAAATCACTCATAACTACCATTTGGTTGGTTTTTTATAAAGCAATGTTTATGTAGCATCACTATATCGAATAAAAATATAGATGTATTAATTAATCGGGTATGGGTATTAAATGAAAGTATGATTCACACCAATAATGCATTTCAATGAAAAAGTTAATGCTAATCGTGCATCTTGATCTTCAAGATACAGAAATAAAATAATGTTTTATAAATATTAAATACCTGTGGTATCATCATCGAGTAAATGCATATGACAAGTAAAATCCTCACAACTCTTTTTAACCGAGCATCCTGGTAAGGCCAAAGTCCAACTAATTTTAACAATTTTTTGTTTAGTATAAAGTATTTATTATTAAAAATATCTTCCTCCCTTAATCCTGATTTTGCTTTCCTTTCTACCTTCAACTCCATGATTGTCTTTTGAACTACAACCAGTCACTGAGTTAGCGCAGGAAAGAAATTACTTTTAGTTTTTTTATTATTATAATCGCACAATTATTTAAATTGCTATGCTGATGATTGGTCTTTGTGTGTTTGTACTACAATCGAACAGTATGTTCTTCTTGAATAATAAATGAAAAGTTTCTTTTCAATCGAGCGGACCTTATACGTTTTTCAGTTATAGAAGTTGGCTCGAAATATATTATAAAACTCTAAGCAAGGTAAACCGAGGGACGAGTGGCGTTTGCCACTATGATTTTTTAATGAAATTCTTAAAGGTATTGATATCACTACAATAGAATGTACTTCAACGCTTTAAATTCAAGACCCTTTTCATATTCTTCCTTGTGTTATGATCTGTAATGTATTCTATTGTACTTTTTATACAAAAGAATTTTTTTATTGAAATAAAAATTGATTCCATGCAGTATTTGGCTTGAAAGGAAATAATCTTTTTTTCGAGTAAGAAAGTCTGAGAATGAGAATAGTAAAAGAAAATATTTTATCATTATACTCAATTGTACAAATTAAATTAAATTAAATGTAATTGTACTAAAAATGTGGCAGATAATTGTTATTGTAGTTCCTAAATTGCAAAAAAAATTGTATATGAGAGTGAAATTTTAAAATATTACTTGATAAATTTTGTTTTTCTTGAAGGTACAAAGTTTTACGTAAGTTATAACGACAACAGGTATGTTATTCCATTCTCTATTCCCTGGTAGAAAATAAACCAACCAAAATGGCCTGTGAATTAAGAATTGGTTAAAAATGTTGACCAACGCTTATCATGAATATAAGCCAACATTTAACCAACGGTTCGGAAAAATTTAAAATGTAGTAATTTGAGGTTATGAAATTTTAATACTATTAAACTGATTTATAATTTCGGTTTGTGATATACCTATATAATAAATATATAGAATATGCTAAGCTCTGGATGTCTACGTGAATGTTGTTGTTCAGGTCACCCGGAACTCTAAAAAATGTTGTCCAGGTGTTTATTATGGGAAAAAATGTTAGGCTTAGTAATGCGCTTCGTGGTTTGCGGTGTGTAGGTGTAAGTTCTGCTCGAAGATGATGGCACGTTACCCGCGAGTCTCATAGACGATGTCCAGGTGTCCAAGAACCTCAGCGGCTAGTAATGATTCCTATATCCAGTCTAGTTCTGAGTACAAATCGCAGTTTATTAGTGAAATATAAAATTAAGGAAATTTTAAACATTTTCAAAATGTTCCGAAAATTTTCAAATATTTTCAAACATTTTTTGAAGTCTTGTATAGTAATTATTTCCACAGAGCGTGCTACCTATATTTTATATTATTTTCCTTTCGTCGAAAACCTAGACATCGTCTACGAGAGACCCGAGTGACGTGTTCGTCATCTTCAAGAACTTACATCTATACATCGAAAGTCACGGAGCGCGCTACCTAGGTTTCCTAAATCGAATCTAACCTCGAACGAGTATTTCAAATTTAACCATCTGTTTAATATCCGAACCGCTTGTAATGTGACGAAATAAGCAGTATTTAAGGGTAACTGTTGGTTAAACCGTTGGCCAAGTCGTTTGGGTTTGGCCAACCGATGGCGAATCAGTTCTTTACGTTTCTACCAGGGTTGTGTAATTAATATTTATTGTATACAATTATATAAAGCCATATCATATATAATAGGAATTATTAAAATATAATAGCGCCATTTATTTTTGTATAAAAGCCAGTTATGAAATGGGAATATGATTAAGCAGTGAGCATATACTCTGGATCTTCATATCTACATAACCAGTTTATTTGTTTATTAAACAGATACAAATTAAATGAAAACTTTATTTCTTATAACGTACATCTTTTTTGTTTATCACAAAAGAGAAATAAAAACTGCGAAGTACGACATGGCTGTTTTCATTATCTAAATCGTCATAATAAATAAAATTCAATAAATTTAGTTATATGCATGTGTATATGTGTATGTTTAATGCTACATATTTAATAATTATAAATAAAAGTCTTGTGTAAGTTTAAGATATAAGAATAAATTGAGTCTTGTAGGGGAGATGCGTCCAGCGCGGAAAGATGCTTAGTATAGGATGCCATCAGTTCCCAGTTTCTGACGCGAGATTAAGGCTCTTGCGCCCGGTAGGTTAGCAGTTTTTGCATAAGAATAAATTCCATCTCTCTCTCTCTCTCTCTCTCTCTCTCTCTCGCTCTAGATGTGCTTTATTAACAATTTTCGCGTCTTTCGTCGCATGTGTAAGCGAATGTAAATACTGTACTCTGTACATGGTCATTAGTTGCAGACGAGAGCTTAGACTTGATGTGCGCCTACTCATTGTATATCTTATACTGAATAAACTTGTATATATATATATATATATATATATATATATATATATATTTGCGATTTGTCTTTTATATAACACAATAACGTACTCTCTCATTCGAGTCATAAGTCCTCGAATTTTCTATTCCTTTCATATGCATGATAAGTGGCCTATTTGGGCACTTACCATAAAAAGTACGGTGTGCAACAAGGGGCTCCCACTCGTGCTCAAAACATCACCCTCGCTAGAAAAAGCCAATTTTCCCCCCTAGTTGCACAATATACTATTTTATACCCGTCGGTCAAAAAAAGAGTCACTTTAGTCCCGATTAATAAGTACGAAAAATGCGAAAATCGTTTGTGTGTTACAAAAAATATATATGATATTGTTCGATGATACACTATGTGCATGAAAATAAACTGAGATGTCCCCGTGAGCTAGAATATGTAAAACAAGCCATTTAAAACTAATTTTCTAGGAACTGTCAAAGCACATATCCTTGCTACCATAACAAGTTTATGTATAAAAACTTGTTATGTATATTTTTTGTAAATATATCTTAAAGGTGTAGCAAATTTTTCAAAATTTCATTACAAAGAGACGGACCATTTTCTTGTTCACTATATATCTATAGCGATATGCGGCCCTTGAACTTTTTTAAAAATGTAGCACTAAATATATTTCAAAATGAATTGCAGTATAGAGAATAGAGATTCTTGTACTCGCATGACCGACTGTTACAAAACTCATTTCGAATATACCAGCTTTCAAAAATATGCGTTTACCAGTTCTGAGGAGCATGAACATTATTAATTTTTGAGTTTTTAGAGGATAACTATACCAATTGGAAAGATGACTGAAAATACCTCCTCTCTTTAAAAAATGATGGCCTTTGTTATGAAGCATTTAATACGTGATTCTGATTAGTTGCTGGTTGGTTGCCTAGGCAACGAGATCAGAACCGCGCTTTAAATTTATAATCCTCAAAACAGTCATAACTCATAACCCTGGTAGAAATGTTTAAGGTTTTAAAATGAAATGTGGAAACCTTGATAACAGATAAAATATATGTAATATAACTAGCAAGAAATTTTAGTAAAAATTAATCATTACCAAGAGTGTGTAGTATTACAACATGTGTATTGAAAAGTGGCACCCTAACCCTATTTGAAGTAGTAATAAAGTGTGTGAATATTATTTAGTTTTTTTTTTAAATGTCAGTGAGAAGTTCAATTAAAAGAATAAAGAGTTTGAAGATATACTGTGTCTCTGTGCCCAAAGTCGCCCTCGGTGAGGTTTGTGAGGTGAATTTAAAGAAAAGTTCAGTATCCGAGTCAGTAAGTTTAAGTATCTGTGTAAAATTTCAGTTGTATAGCTTTTTTATAATGCAAATAAAAGGCATTGTAATGATAGACAAACCCACTGACTCTTATACTGAACTTTTCTTCAAATTCACTATTCAAACCAATGATGACGACATTGAGCATTATTAATATATTTATTAAAAAATAGTTTTGAGGGATTTAGTAACATGTTACATGCTTATAAAATATTAGCAGACGTTAGTGTGCCGCCCAACACTTATAATAGATTTTCTACCAGTGTTATTAGACAGAGATAGAATCAAGAGCGCGCGAAGCGCGCCTTCATTCCTAGTAGTAAATTTGTAATGTTATATACCTACTGAGTGACTTTTGAAAATACACTAGACCAACAAAATGTTTACTATAATATACCATGATACCATTTTAAAAAAGCAGAAGTCCTTTCGGTACTAATGTATAAAATCATAAAATTTTATATAGATACATACATCAAATGTATAACGCTAATATTTAGCCCGATCCTAGTAGAAAAGTTAGCTAATTCCTGACAGCACATTCATATTGCTTGTGAAAAAAAAATTTTGACACCAATTATAGCTATAACTTTACTACTAGTAACAATTCAAGTTTTCATCCCATGCTAAGAGTATATCTATGTAGGTGCTCGGTGTTCATCTCTCTTACAAGTTTTGAGAGTATTTTATACTCTAAACGATTTATATTATTATTTTAATGTTTGATACTATGAATTGTAAGGTTTTAGCATTAGATAACACTGTATAATATCTTAAAAAAGGAATTTTCTAATAAATTTTCTAAATGAGCACCACTGCAGCCGGTGAACTACCTTAAAAAAGCATGACCAAATTCGATTTCGATATCTTAAAATAAGGTGACAACTACTTTCTTATGAATCTCCTTGGTAGAAAATGTCCGTATGGATGTTTGTGTGTGTGTGTGTGTATGTATACCATAATATTTCTGGAACTACTCCATCAACATCAATAAAATTTGACATGCACATATATTTTTGAATTCTGAATTCGGGAAAATCAGTTATTTTTTATTTTCTCAACTATATTTTTGTATGGAAATTTTTGATTTTTGAAAAACACTATTTTGCGTTTTTTCAATCATTCCATTGTTATAAACAATTCAGCTATAATGCATTTGAAAGAGAATAAAATTACCTACTTTTTCTCGTTTGGTGGTCGGGATCGATCGCTTTGTTCGGCAGATAGAATGAAAAAGGTAATTCTTTTGTAAAAATTCATATTTCTAAAACTAAACATCATAACCTCACGAAAAAAAGCATGTCGATGGGTCACGTGTAACTATATCTCATTAAAATTTCAAGTGATTTGACCACTTATTTTGTCAGTAATAAATAGAAAACAGAAAAAAATGAGTTTTTTGTGCCTCGATTACGGACGCAAAAAGGCCTTATTGCACTTGAAATTTTGGGAAAATGTAGATATTTTATGTGTTTTGGCTAAGTTCATTGCACAGGTTTCAAACCCCTATGGTTCGTAAGATATCAAACATTTTTTGATTCCTTATATCTCTAAAACTTGTAGTCAAATGCTTCAAAATTTTATTTGGTGTTTCGCCATAAAAAAGCTATCTGCTGCAAATTTTTATAGAAAATCAAAAAACTTTTGACCTTGGCAACTTTTTTTAAGTCACCAGACCTCAAATTAAAGCTCTCTTCTGATACTTCCATCCTAGTCATACACATTTTTGGATTACGCCTTCAGACACTGAGTGGATAAAGTTGAACCATGGCTAATTTTCATTAATTTTACCCAATGTTAAATTCCCATAAGAGGATTTCAACTGCCACGCAAAAAAGTTTAGCAAACGATCGGCCATGCACGCACGCATTTTCTCATTCTAGATGGCCCAAAGAATGAAAAAAAGTTGGTCTGGTAGGTGTGCCCCCAATTTGAAATTCTCAACTTCCAACACCCGAGTTGTTTGCATTTGCTCGTGGATTTGCTCATATATGATATATAATAAAGGTTGTTTTCTTTATTAAGAGGGTCCCATAGTCAATTAAAAATTCAAATTTCGCGCCACAAAATAGTAGACAAAAAAATAATTAATTTACTTATAACATTTAAATAAAGCAAAATTACAAAAAACCAAGAGTTACTTGCCCTCCGCAATATATAATTATCCATCATTGTGCAAAGTTTCAAGTTAATATGTCGCAGAGAAAACCTTGAAAAATATAAAACAAATCGCATTTTTCTGCAAGTATAGAACAATAACATGGATTAAAATCCGAATGATTGTATGAAACCTGAAAAAATGGTAACATTATTTTGACAACTCTAGTAGTTTTGGTAATAACTACGTTAAATGGGCGTTTTCTATCAGGGAGCTCTCAAATTCCCGTTATTATTTTTATTGTTAAACTAAAAGGTATCAATGGAATTTAATTTTAAAACCTTGCGATTCATAATATCAAACGTTAAAATGATAGAGAGAGGGGCAGATCAAATAAAATGAATACTCAAATGATCATGATTGCTAATTTACGAATTGTAAACGTGATATTCTAGCAAAATCAATAATTCGATCAACGTTGTCAATGATAAAACGTAAAAAATGATAGCGATTGTTTTATTCGTAACGTACATAGCTTCAAAAATGTCTTCACTGCTATTAATTATTTTCTGTCCAGGCCAATTAAAATAAAACATATACACTACAGACCAAGTTATGAGTAACTTAGTACAGTAGCAAAGTCTTGTAGATTAACAACTACCTGAACACGATAAATAAAATATGATATAGTTAGTTTTTAAAATGTATGTGTATCTTATTATACTATAATACTTACGTCAATTGTAAAAATAATATAAAATACTCGCTCAAAGTAATAAGTATATAAAAAAATGATACAAGTCATACGTACTGCCAATAACTTTAAGAAATCTAAAATTGGTATAATATTTTCATGGATATATATTCTTTCGAAGTGTCAGTTATAACTTATTTATTTTAATACTATATGAATACATATTTATTCAACTGAAGAGACTTTTTGTGCAAAATTATACAGCTTAGTATTTTAGTATGTATAATCGTATTATCTTTAAAATTGTATTTCGACATTTCGAAAATTTTGGATAATTTATTCAATCGATACCTGAAAAAATTAAATAAAACTTTAAAGCGTAGTCATATTGATACAGGTAGAGTTATGTTGAGTTTTCCTTTTAAATACAAATTTAAAATGCAAAAATGTTCATCCATGATGTATATACATGATTTAAATGCGTGAGAACTCCTTACTTCCCTGCTCATCATTACACAGTTCTGAAATATACGAAATTCGGTATGTATTAATGAAAAGCTTTACATACTTTTTAACTTTCAAGCAAATATGATTTTTTGTTACAGAGCACTTAAGACACTACCCGTAGGTGGAAATATAGCTACTTTGCACTCTATTTTACATGCAGTCTACAAAAAACTTTCTGTGCAGTTGCGAAATAGTATATATGTGATAAGCTGCACTTTGGCGCACGTCGTTCCCCGTACGGTTGAGAGATGCACGAGTTGCTGACTACTCACTCATCATTGCTCTTAATCAGCGCGGCGAAGCTCAGCTTCGCAGTGTGGAGACGTTGCAGCAGATACACGAGCGTAGTAAGTATGATAAACACAGTACAAAAAAGAACTACTTTCGTTACAGATAGGTGTGACTTAAAAGCGGATTTCATTGACAGCTTTTGCTCCGTTCATTTGCCAGTGATCGCTTTTTTCAGCTCTTTAGATACATCGCAATACATTATAATAATGATACTTACTTTAAAACGTGCAACAATCCAATCCCATGTTGCGCAATCAAAACGAATGTTGAATCAAATGCGGTCAGAATCGATGCCGAAAGTATTGAGACAAAAACTGTATGACTAAATATGTATGAAAAGTACTCATCTTGGTCGACAAAATACTCGGCATCTATGCAGATAGATTTCTTATATATTGTATTCGAAAAAGTATTTGAAATCATTGGTCCTAATGCGGGTGACCACACAAAAATGAACATGCAAATATGTATATAAACTGTAAAAATTATTATAAAACCGTACAAAGATTACTGCATAAAATGTGTGTTCATGTGTACATGTGTTTGTGTGTATGTATGCATGTATTTTACCGGTGTAAAAGATGCATAGTATGCGACCAATATTACAAAAACGTCCAAGTACAGCCCGTTCTCCTGAATCGTTTATTTCTCCCCAATTCCTGGTTATCTCTTCATAAATAAATCTCATCTGTCGTACAAAATGTTTCATTATTATATAGTTGTTAAGGGTAAACGCATATAATTTTTTTTAACAATATATTGAAGATGACTTAAAAAATTCAAAATCTTTTCCCTTTAAGGTCCCTCCTTATAAATCTATTATGTCATATCCCTGGTAGCAGCGTTCCCGAGAAAGTACCTGGAAACTACCGAGATTTTTCGAATCTAGCAGGTTTCCAGAGTAGAATCTAGATGAAAACTCCAATAAATCATACATGATTCCTGGGAGAAATCTCGGTAGAATTTTTTCTCCACTATGATTTGTTCATATAACCTTACTTTTCACACCAATGATCCTACTGCTCTTCATTGACATTATTTGAAAATATTCATAAATTGATTAATATATATATATATATATACCCTATAAATTCATCTACAATGTCTTTTAAAGGGGAAACATGATTTTTAAGGTGCACATTAATAGTGAAAACCTAACCCTACACATGCATGCTTTCATACATGACAGTATTTACAGCATTATGTACTGACTGACTTTGTATTATTCAAGTATAATTACTGTGTAAAAAGTGTCATCGATGCACTCAAAGTCACCAATGATGAGGTTTGCACAGGTATTTCAATCTCATCAGTATGCGAGCCAGTTACTCTCAACCACCAAATCTTTCATAATCATGGTAAATCCATGATATTAAAGGTGGATGTCTGGTCTTTTGCGTTAAGACTTGTTCAATTATTTAGAAACAGACTGCCATATCAGTTTTTACTTAACAGTCTTGGTTCGACTTTTCACCCTGAACCCTATGGCTTCAGCGTCAAAATTGCAGGTAGCTCTGTACATGAAAGTCGAATTCATATCAGCTAGAATAGCTCATATGAATTCGACTCAATATATTGTTACAACATGCCAACACAAATTAAGTTGCAAGATTTCAGCTCTCTA
The DNA here is from genome assembly GCA_037356405.1 of Nasonia oneida. Lineage (NCBI taxonomy): Eukaryota > Metazoa > Arthropoda > Insecta > Hymenoptera > Pteromalidae > Nasonia > Nasonia oneida. Next base: position 181,612 of record JAZHPH010000126.1, on the reverse strand, counting down.
AGTATGAGAGTTTTCAAATGAGAGCCAAAATAAAATTGTGAAAAAAGTAATCGAAATCAATAAAATTTGATTTTGCTCTCACTTGAAAACTGTCATACCTAGAGGGCTGTGTATGGTTAGATTTTCACTTTTAATGGGCGCTTTGAAAATTATATTTTCCCTTCAAAATCATTTTAGATGAATTAATAGGCTAAATATTCATCATTCAACATTGACTGAAACTGTGAAAACTGTAGTTCTGTCTGCTATGCTATTTTGCTGTATAACATAGCAGACATCCTCTACAATACTTCTAGTATGCCTGTGCCTGGCCTGAACCATACGCGCATGCGCAAAAAATTAAGAGAACTTCTGCTACTCGGGTTTCAGCGTAGAAACTACGCATATTTCTTGACGACGGGTTCTGGGTTTCATTTCTACCGAGTCGCTAGGGAACGGGTCAGAACTTATCGGCCATTTGCTACCAGGGACCGAATATCGTATTGATCTTTGTGCAGATGGTTTGTTTCGCTCCTGACGAAAAGTAGTACATTCCAGATATTTCCCACGTGAAAATATCCAATTGTTTTTAAGGAAAACAGATAGTTATTTCGGTTAAAACTAATAAAATTGTGATATTTTTAAAGTTTCCAAAAAATTTGTGAAAAATTTCGACATTATTCATGGCACGCCTACCCTGGTTGGCGTCAGGAAAAGCACTGGAGGCCACAACCACAACTCTAAGAACTTAAAGGAAGAGAATATCCTCTTATACTACCAAAATGTTCACTCTGTCAGCGACCATAATATCAATGTGTCTCTTTTTAGATCTAATTTTACTCAGCTGTCCTTTCTTCCTGTTATTGTTGTTCTAATTAAAAAATATGGCTTCAGCTAGATTTTTCTTCCAGCGAATTGAGCATGAGGGACTACAGCATCTTCAGACGTGACCGTAATCTATCTGCATCATGTCAGTCAGCTCATCGCAGTCAGGAACTCCATTATTGCCTAGAGGGTGGACATAGCATCTTCTACAGAGGACCTATTCGTCAGACTACCATCAATGAAGATCATTTTATGTGCGTGTTATTTTCAACCGAGGTCTGTCAGCTCCCTTTTCAAGAAGCACGCTGCATGTGTTCAAAACCTGTCCAATAAATTTATAGACTACCGTTTTATCATTGTAGGTGACTATTATAATCTCCCTAACCTGATCTGGAGTGCTGACCCGCTGGTGTTTATACGACCACTGGATAGTCAACCATGCCAGACTGCTCTCGAAGCTCTGGAATTTTGGTGTGCGTGGTGTCCTTCACTCTCTTTTAACGTCGTACCTGTCTGGCCAGGCGGGTATTTTCAACTTTGAAAATATTGCAATTTTATTAATTTTAACCAAAATAACTATTTGTTTTTCTTAAAAAAAATTGAATTTTTTCATTTGGGAAATATCTGAAATGTACTAGTCTTCGCGGCAAAAATGAAATGTACTAGTCTTCGTGGCAAATATGAAATGTACTATACTTTTTGTTAGGAGCGCGACGTTATGCTTTGAAAAAAATATTATTCGTGGATTTTATTATATTTTAAAGCAAGCTGACTATGCTGCGTGCATCCGTGTTTGAAAAAAATGTGAAAAATAGGTATATTTTTCAACTGTCACTTTCAAAAAATATATATTGTATAAACGAATAAGAAGCACTTCGGAGTTCAGGCGATTGTTCTTTAAGGTTATAATGCTAATACTTTTTATCAAGAAACCGATGCACGCAGCGGAGTCAGCTTGCTTTCCCTTATGAAAAAGACTCAAAATTTGAGAGCTTACTCCCAAAATTGAGAGTTACCTCCTAAAATTGAGTGTTTACTCTTAAAATTGAGGGTTTTACCCTCAATATTGAGTGTATACTCTCACGCCTGAGGGTACACCCTCAACATTGAGAGTTACTCTTAAAGGGTGAGTGTTAATTCTCAAACTTAGAGAATAACCCTCAACTCTGAGCGTTAACTCTTAAACATTGAGAATATAACTCTCACCTTATAAGATAAAATTCTTAAATTTTATAAGATAGTGTATACATTCAATATTAAATACTTATTAGTTTTAATAATTATTTTGAATTATACAAATAAATAGAAGGTATATATATATTTATATACGTACTATATTAATCAGTTTCTTTTTTATTTACAAGTTTCATAATGTAATTATTATTATTACATGGTATAAGAAGGCATTTGCTACAAATATCTTGTGGTAAACAAGCCAAAATATTATTAGTTTCTCTGACTCTAGTACAAAAACTGGAAGACGAAATACCATTATAGGAGCACAAAATGTCATTTACAGTATCAAATGTTTTCCCAATAATGACGTATTTTTTTAATCCAGTTAATGTTGTTACACAACCAATTCCTGTAATGTTTATAAACTTTCCAGATGTGAGAGCAACAATACTATTGGTTCGTTTCCACATTTTGTAGTATGTACTCGCATGATATAGCACATTTTTGTATACAAATCTGTCATATAAATTTGTTTCACATTTCTCAATGTTTTCTTGAAGCAGTGCTTGAATGCATAATTGAAAGATCTACCGTTTTTCCTCTTCCATAGAGAATCAAACGGTTTTCATTTGTTGCTCTAACACCACTTCTGCTTTTATATTTTTCCATCATATTCAGATATAATTTTCTTCCTTCGACACTACAATTTTGTAGTGAAAATTTATCAATATATTTGATTGTTTGGAAACGTAAGTACGATTTACAAATCTGTTGCAAAATTGCTTGCGAACTTTGCAGCATATTCCTTAGTATGAAATTGTATGATTCGTAAGGGAATGCTGACCATGCCCAGAGAGCGCCAAAGTCTTTTACTGCCTGTGGGGCGTGCAACATTAAATGAACATTGTATTTCATTAATTCTTTGCCGTATAAAGTTTCAGTATTGTTGACGAAATGTATGATTGCTCTTGAGGCTTGTTCATATTCTTCACCTCCAATACTGTCACTGTCAAATACATGTATAGCATAGACAATCTCGGTCCAATGTTTGTAAAACGCAGATGGAAGAATATCTTTTAATACAGGTACCGAATAATACAGCAAAAAATTCTTAAATTCAGAAGCCTTTCATTGCTTCATATTATTTACAGATTGAGGCGTTCGTGTTATTTCACATGGTGGAAGAATCTGAGTCAGTCTATCATTAATTATGTTTGATTTCATCCCGATATACCACGATTTATTGCAGTTCTTGGGATCTATCCAGTTGGACAAAAAAAGTTTTACTACCCCGAGTAAAACGGATTGCATGTATTCTGGAGGAAATGATCTAATTATATTAAAAACTGGAAGTAGGCTTATCACAGAAACACCCTTCACTCCATTAACAACCGTCTCTTTCTTTTCAGCTTCAATCGCATCTCTGATATGCTGATTTTGTGTTCTTCTTACACCTTCTACTCCACTGTACACTCAAGCATAACCCCTACCAACAGGAATATGTTCACCAGGATTAAGGCAAAATGTGCAGCAGCATACACCATTATATTGATGTAGGTTTTGTAAGGCACATCTTTCAACCGAATCTACTGATGCTAGCATCGTATGTACTTTTATTGTAACTAGCTCATCAAAACCAGGTAGCTGACATTCAAAATCATTATCATGAAGATCTTTTAACTCATCTACAAATGGTTTAAAAAACAAATTCAAATCTGGCTTTTCCGTTGCAGCCCATAAACCAGCTAACAGGATATTCTCTTTTCTAACACGTGGTCCTAATTCATTAATTGACACTTGTATTGGACACATCGATACCTTCGATGACTTGAATGTCTGTACTCCGTCAGCATTCCATTGCAGGGATATTTCAGAATTTGAAATAATGTTATTTTCCTTTAAGCATTTGTAAAACGCACCGCTTGTAACATCGGATAAGTTTTCATTGTCTGAATTATTTCGATGAAGTTCATAAAAAAGTGGACTCGAGAATAAGCTTTTTAATTGCGTTTTTAAAGGAATATGTAAAAAATAATACCCATTTCTCTTTAAGGAATTTTGGAGGTACACTTTATGGCACGATGTATATCCTGTGTAGGAAAATCCTGCTCTAAAATTCAATATAATGATATAATATGGACAATAGTAATATGTTCGAAAGTCTGTAGAAGCAGGAAAAGATTTCAAAAACGCATATTTAGATGAATTTAATTTTACCGGAACATGGCAATTAATTAATTCTAATAGATCTTGCAATGCTGTATCTGACAAATTGTGCCGAATAGCAAAACTCATTATTAGTAAATCACTTTCATCTTTTGTAAGATTAATTCCTGGATAGATATGTTCTCTTATTGCCTGAAAACAGTAATTGTAAATAATATTAGTGCATATCATATTTTTTGTAAACACGTGTATGGATTTTTGCATTTTTCGCAGATCGGCTGTTTTTGGACACGGCAATTGAATTTTCATTCATATCATTTTTGTACTACAATAAATCTGTTTCCCTATTTTCTAATAGCTGACAAACAAGATTTTTTACGACTAATGCTTTTTATATCAGTAGACTCAAAACATTTTTACTGGACGATCAAAAATTGGTCATTCAGTTTATTCCGCTTTATAGATATAGAAAACGCGAAAATTGCGTGCAGATGTGTTACAAAAATATTATTATATGCATCGAAAGTTTAGGAATTTCATGGTTATCAAATATATAAAAATAATGTGTGAAGCAAAATAAAACTACCTCATCTCTTTGAATTGCAGCTTCATGATTAACGAGTACTTCTAAACGAACATCGACTTGTTCTGCATTGCCTAACTCCAGATTCACCAACTTCGTTCGCATCATCTTCTATGTCATTGTGAAATACATTAGCGTTCGTTTCAACTCTCTCAATTTCATGTAATATCTGTAAAACAATTTGTTACAAAATTTTTAACGATTGCATTTGTAACTAAAATTCACAAAAAATTTCAATCATATAAACAATTTTTAAATTTTAACTGAGGCGCCTTATGCTGGCAAAAAATTCTTGTTTAAATAATTTTTAACAATCATAAGTAATATTTTATATACTATATTAATTTTCAATAACCTCATTAGCTACATTTAACTGCTCATCATCGTCTACATTTCTTTGATTACGATTAATCCCATCGTTGTTACGATCATCATGATCAGGAGCCTCTTCAACATTATTTGCAGAATCATTCGGATTTATTTCTAAGTAATGCTCCTCATTATCAACGACCTGCATATTATCATCATTATTTCCACCTCTTAGATCAGCCTGCAATTTATTATGCGGAAAGAATATATGAAAAAAATTGTTTATATGCATATAATACTATATAAAATTTATAATTTTAAAATATATGACTCGTAGCGCAAATTACATGCACCAAGTTTTTTTTAATATAATTGTCATATATATTTCAGATATTATTTGTAATATATATGTAATATCGACTAAAATATATGAAACAATAACAATTATACTCACTTGCTGATGATCTTGATCTAATACTCTTTCAGTGCGACGTCTTAATGCAGTATTAAATGGTATTGGTTCATCCGGAGTTTTGAGATAATTGAAATAATCACCACGCCGGCCACCCATATTTTTATATAAACTAGAAAAAAGTTGCTGTATTAAACTTATTCTTTTAGGCCGATGCTTGATGTACGACAAGTCCGTGTTTAGGTAGATGGCTATCGAAACCTCAAAATGTTTGAGTTGCTATACCGCATTTTTAGATTTTATCGTACTACTTATCTAGCAACGCCGATTCTTTTATTAGATGATTAAATAGGACTAAAATCTTAGAATTCATTAAAATTATTATAATATTAATTATTATTATTATAATCGCACCCAATAATACTAATAATTTCAAACAATATTTTATCAACAAGCTCTGAAAAATTATATCAAAATTGTTATATCTTGAGGTTATAAAGTATTGTATTCAACATATATTTCACCTGTATTGAAATATCACAAGACAAAAATATGTTCCCGACATTTTACGAAATATTCCTTATTTTGTGATAATATGTTGATTATAAGCTACAAAATTATTTAAATCGCATTTATATATAAAGATCGAAAGAACGACTCTCGATAAAGTTTTAAAACATTGCATACTTATTGAAAAAAAATTTAAACATATTTTTAAAACATAACGTGACATTATCAGAATCATCATATATAAAAACTCACCGTAAATATACAAATTGCAAAATAACGTATTCTTAAGAAGTATGTTCGAAAATTCTATGCTAGCGTCCTTTTACAGCTGTTTGGCAGTTATGATGCGATGCCGTTATAAATAGCATAGACCACGGAGAGGATGATGATCGGAATGCTTATTCTTTGAATCCAGAACGAATACACATAATGTATATACACGAATTCATGTCAAAAGCTATGATAAACACATTGCTACATTTATGACGTATACATATAATAATAATAATAATAATAATAATAATAATAATAATCTCATCGGTATGTCCGCTCCTTGTCGTAGGCGGTTGCTTTAACATCTTCGCAGCCTGCCGGGTGATGGGCTTACGAGAGCAGCAGTCCCCTGAGGGAGTGAATGTATCGCATTCTGGTGGGAGTGTAATTGAGGGACGATTGAACGAATCTCCTTAAAAAGAGTATCTCGATGAATCAGCGCACGGAGCGGAGATGAGCTGCAGTAGCAGAAAGGGAAACCGAATATGCAAGCTGCATGCCAACCACAGTCGGAGCCGTAGGTCCTTTAAAAAGACCTTGACCGGTCACACAGAGACGCAGGAAGGCACGCACTATCGAAGACCTCTATAAACGGGTGTTCTTTGAGAAGCGAAATCACACGCGGAGCACAAGCCGGGACTATGCCCTTTCTGCGGCGACCCCACAGCAATGGTAGCGTCTTGGTGGAGAGAATTGTTGATGCATGATTGATGGGGTCCTATAAACGGATATCTCCCGGACGTAACAGAGTGATAGATGGGAGTGTCTTGCTGCCGTCTAAGTCAGGAGAAGGCTGCTCTCAAACTAATCAAGCGGACCGCCGTATTGGCCGTGCGGTGCGACCCGTGAGCTGCCAAAAGGAGATCCTGGGTGGGGAGTCGATCTTAGGCTGCGTGCCGAAGTCACTCGAGCCTCCTTTGGGCAAGGCGGGAGGTCAGTTGCCTAGCCAGCACCGATCGATTGGCTTGGCGAGTGCCTGCTGTCGTGTGACGCCTGCTGTAAACTCTCCAGAGAGCTGAACACTTTTGTTCGGGGGTGGGAAGCTCGAGAGAGTGGAGGTGGGCTAGTGCGGCAGTGGGTTCTATATCCTGGTATGATGTACCCAGTCTGGCATCGCCTGCAGGCATGTGTTGGGGCCATGTCAGCTGCCTCCATAGACGGGGGGATCCAGGGGGTCGGACACATACCAGGACGAAGTTTGATTTCAGCATGGATGAGGCAACCGAACGGAGCAATTTGAGGATGGAGGGGTACGGCGTGCGTGCAGACGGAGATGCGGTCAGCGGCGGTAAAAGTAAGAAGCTGGTAGGTAGCCTGGCTACTATAAATGACACCGCGGCACAAAATCTTGAAGGGACGGGCGATGTAATCGGAGCGTTGCCACAAAACTGGGAGGCTGCAGAGAGGAAGTTGGAAGACCAACTACTCATAATACGCAACCTGGTGAAGATTAAGGCGAAGACAAACGTCCAAAAGAATGTCAGTCGCGTAATTACGGATGGAATGTGTAAGATCTATGAAGCTGTTGAGGTTGGGATGCATGAACTCCAACGTATGAAGCAACTGCAACAGACTCTCACAGAAATACAAAGGACGGACACGGAAAAAATGCCACGACCCAAACGTAAACGGGACAGACAAACCCCGACTCCGGAACCGGGAACTTCAGACAAGCAGGAGATCTTTGTCTTATTTGCTTCAGCAAATGATGCTGAAGCAAACAAGACAAAGACAAAAGAGCCCACAGCGCGCAAGACAGATCGCCCAAACCTGAAACCCAGGCGAAGCGCGATTTTGATCAAGCCAGCAGAGGGCAAGACGTACGCGGACGTTCTACTTTCTGTGCGACAGAGAGTGAATTTGACGGACAGTATAGTGGACATACGAGCTATTCGTATGACCAAAGACGGTTCTGTATTGCTACAGCTTGACAAAGAACAGGAGCGACAGGTTTTCCAGCAGACGTTACAAAACTTACTGGGACAGACTGCCACAGTGAGGGACGTTACTTCCAAGGTGACACTGGAATTCATGGACCTGGACTGCGTCACAACAGTACAGGACGTCGCGGACGCGATCAATCGCGAAAAGGGGACCACGACTGACCGAAATGTCCACGTCTTCGACGCGAATAACCGCGGACAAGCCTAGCTGTCTGTGAGTTTGACGCGAAGGAGGCAACGGATCTACTTAAGAAAGGCCGAATTAAAATCGGGTGGATTAATTGCCGGATCACACCCAGGCTTCGCGTTCCGAGGTGCTACAGGTGCCTTGGCTATGGACACGTGAGGGTTGACTGCAAAGAACCGGACAGACAAGACTGCTGCTGGAAATGCGGCCGAAAGGGGCATGTAGGCAAGGCGTGCACAAGCGCGTCTTCCTGCTTCCTCTGCGCGGGGCGAGCCAACCAAGATCTGGCACACGTGCCTGGCACGGCCTCGTGCGCAGCATTTATGGCAGCCCTGACTGAATACAGGACGAAACAGACAAAATGGACCTGACAATACTCCAATGCAACCTGAACGGGAGCAGCTTGGCACATTCGCTGCTCCCACAAATTACGGCGGAAACGGACGCGGACGTACTCGTGATAAGCGAGCAGTACAGAAACCTCTCCGAGCCATCGTGGATCGCTAGCAGCTCGAACACGCGGCGCGGATTATAGACATTGAGGCCGGAGAAGACTATGCTTGGGCAAGGGTAGGCTCTGTCACTATTGTCAGTGTCTACCTTTCTCCTAACAATAGCGCGCGCGAATACGAAGACAAGCTAAAAGTCCTGGAAGACGTCGTCAGAGACCTTACTGGCGATGTAATCTTGGCGGGCGATTTTAACGCAAGAGCGATCGAATGGGGGATGCCTACGACGAACAGACGAGGACGACTGATTCTACAAATGGCCACCCGACTAGAATTGGAAGTCATAAATGACGGAAACGTGACCACCTACAAACGATCCGGCTTTGGTAATTCTATACCAGATATAACCCTAGCCACGGACAGGATGTTGACAAGGCTGAGGGGCTGGAGAGTGCTCGAGGACTACACAGCCAGTGATCACCAGTACATCGTCTTCAACCTGACTAATGACGCCGCGTCGAGGCAAAGACAGAGCATGCGGACAACATGATGGGACAATGGACGCATAAACAGGGACGAAATCGAGAGGCAACTGCGGAACGTAGCAATACCTTCTGCGGATCTGTCTCAAAGACGGGCGGACCGAGCCGCGGCTGAACGGAGTGCTAATAAGCTGGAAAAGTATCTGCAGCGCATCTGCGAGGCCGCGATGCCACGGAAACGATACATGCAGGACAGAAGGCAGACCTATTGGTGGACGCAGGAAATTGCAGAAATCAGAAAAGAATGCCTTCGACTCCGCAGACTAGCGGGAAAGCTCGCGAGACGGCTACTCAGACAGACGATCAACAGCACGAAACGACGATATTGGAGACGACTGGAAGACGAAGTAGAGTCAGACCCCTGGGGGGGAAGGCTATAAGATAGTGACTCGCAAACTTGGCGCCTGGAATCCCCCCGAGACGAAGGACGCGGACACAATGGAGAGGATTGTCCACGATCTCTTTCCTACCCACCAGGACAGAATGGACGATACGGACATGGACAACGCAGTGGAATGTCCACTTTTCACGGTGGCGGAGTGCTGCAGCCAAATTGAAGCCTCGAAAGGCCCCGGGACCTGACGACGTGCCTGGGGAGCTGCTACAGATCATCGTAGCTGAACAGCCCGATGCACTGTTGAGGCTCTACAACGGCTGCCTGACGGTGGGAGTGTTTGGTGGGCCTTGGAAGGGGTACCCTGCTTCGTCGTCCTTCTATAGACCTCTAAGCCTCCTGAACACGCCGGGTAAATTGTACGAACTACTGCTACGACCGAGACTGTTGCAAGCGGTGGAAGCCGCCGGAGACCTCTCGGACCGACAGCACGGATTTAGACGAGGACACTCAACAATAGGAGCTATAACACACGTAGTACAGATTGTAGACAAGACAAACGATATATGTCATGGAGCCAGACCACTGGTACTCTTGGCAACGCTGGACGTACGGAACGCTTTCAATTCTGCGAGGTGGACGGACATTCTGGAGGCGTTGGAAACAACATTTCGGGTGCCTGCCTACCTCGTGCGAGTTGTAAAAGACTATTTACAGGACCGGTACGTGAAGTATGAGAAATCGAACGGTACTCGACGAAGAAAGTTGACAGCAGGAGTAGCACAGGGCTCAATCCTAGATCCTGACTTCTGGAATATACTGTACGACGGACTGTTAAGACTAGATATGCCGGGCGACACGTGCCTCATCGCATACGCGGACGACGTGGCGGCTGTAATAACTGCACGGAACACTCATCTGGCGCAGCTAAAACTGAATCAGATAATAAGACGCGTAAGCACATGGATGACGGATCACGGACTCCAACTGGCGCTACAAAAGACTGAGCTACTGCTACTGACAAGAAAACGTATAGACACAATTATACCTATGAATGTGGGGACGGAACATACGATTACCAGAAATGAAGTAAAGTATCTGGGGGTGACTCTAGATACGAAACTGACTTTTTGGGCACACATACGTAACGCTGCAGTTAAAGCAGCAGAGACGACGAAAGCTTTGAGTAGACTCATGGCCAACACGCGAGGACCAAAACCGAGTACACGGCGACTTCTTATGAGCGTCACCCACTCGATTATGCTCTACGGAGCAGAGGTATGGGCGGATACGTTGCAGGTAAAGAAATGGGCAAAGGCTATGACGAGCGTTCAACGAACCGGGGCACTAAGAATCGCGTGCGCGTACCGGACCGTATCTGAAAACGCGATCTTCGTGATAGCGGGCGTAATTCCGATAGATCTCGTGCATGAGCGGAAACGCTTATACGTACGGAGTTCGAACGTTGGAAGGGCAGATGCTGTGACAGAAGAATGGACTAGGACGATGGAAGAATGACAGACGAGATGGACGACAAACGGACAAAGTCGCTGGACGCACAGACTGATACCAGAGGTCGGACCCTGGAAAGACAGGAAACACGGTGAGGTGGACTTCTACCTCACCCAATTTCTGTCGGGACATGGGTACTTCCGAAGGTATCTATACAGAATGAACAGAGTGACCACACCGGAATGTACGTACTGCGGACAGGCTTGGGACGACGCGGAGCACACATTTTTCAGGTGCAACCGATGGGCCGAGCAGTGACAGAGACTTGAGACATTACTAGGCACGACGATCACGCCAGACAACGTAACGAAACTGATGATAACCAGCGAAGACGCGTGGAGAAGCATTGCGTCATACGTTGGTAGCATCTTGCGAGGTAAGAAAGAGGATGGATGTTTGGATAATTGAGCGAGAGCGAGACTGGAAGAATATAAGCGTAGCTATGAATGACTGAAAGTAAGGAATGGATGCGCAAAGTAAGTGCAAAGGACAGCGGCCCAGTTCGAAGTAATGTGATAAACCGTACCAGGCTGGCGTCGGGCGTACAGGGAGATATATGTTTAGTGGGTAGCGGTGGTCGCCGCCGCCGAGTCCCACACTTGGAGTTCCCGCAAGGGAACAACAGTCAGTCCGTTTCAAGGATTCACAGGCTCCTAGAAAAAAAAATAATAATAATAGAGAGTTTTCATAATATAAAATATTAATACAAATGTTGTTTTCGAATAAAACCGCCTCCTCAGCTGGTTGAAGCAATCCTAGCGGCGTTCGTCGGTAACAGCTTTCCAAGTGTACTATATATATGAGGCATTATTTGTCAACCGGACACCCCCTGCTCTCCAGAATTGTTTAAACTTTTAAGAGTCAATCGAGGTTTCAAAATTTGTGTTTTTTCGTCTAGTTTTTGGAGCCGAGTGGCGTTTTTCGATTTTCAAAATGGCTGACACGATATGGTGGCTTAATACAACGGCTTGATGTAGGACTTTAGTTTCATTACAGAAATTATTCAAAATGAATGATCGCATCAGGCTAAAAATGTTTATGCAAAAGTAATTACTGACATAAAATATGGATCAAGTCTAAAAATGATGAAATTCAAGATGACGGATCCAATATGTCAGCCGTATAGGCTCTTGCAATTGAAAATAGAAGATAACCTTTTGACTGGCTCTAAATTTGATACTCAGGGGTTTTTGGGGTCGATAATTACAATTCTGATGTCCAAATTACTAAATTCATGATGGTGAATCCAATATGGCATCCTTATGGTCCCTAGATATTCAAAATGGAGAATAAGCGTTCGACTGGCTCATAATTTAATACACAGGGGTTTTTGGAGTTCATAATTACAATTCTGATGTCAAAATATAAAATTTAAAATGGCGGACGTATATGGTGGATCCAACATGATGGCGTACCTTAAAATTATTGTTAATAATATTATAAATAAAATGTTATGGATGCAAGATTTTACTTTTGTTTTCTGTAGAGTAAGCATTAATATTCTTCCTATTAAAGCCACGTATAGAATTATGCCACATACAAATTCGATAAATAAGACTAAAGTTTATGTTTTCGGAATACAATTCCTAAACAGCCCTTATTACCTATAATAATAATTAGTCAATATCATTAATTAAATTAAAATTTTTATTTTTTTTATATCAGTTTTGTAATATTATTTGTAAGGATTATTATACAAATTAATTACAATTAACAGCACTGATTGATCACATTGATTACAAAATTTCAGTTATCCCGAACTATCCATCAAGTGTCCCACAACAATTTTCATAAAACTTTGCTTATGTCTAGTATACAATTCGCAAATTAAGGCGCCGCAAGAGGGTGCTGTCATCGGCTCTGAAAGTTATACCATGTCACGTGATCTTTAGAGGCAGGTTTGAACATGATAATACTAGTTTAAAGAAATAGAAGTTAAGAACAAAATATTATGTAGCGTAATGGCTTCAATAGTAGACATTTTTGAATTAAAATCTTATATTGATGGGGGTACGAGATCTTTTGAAGAAGGAAGCAGAATTGTTAATGCTAATCATGTATTATTATGTGGACATAGTGGAGTTAAACAAAATCCACAAACTGACAAATATTTTGCATTATGCTTGCAAACTTCTTCACTACCCCCTCATGAAATTAATATAGAAATAAGTGAAGTTAACAAAAAAAAAGAAAATAATAGCTCACTGCACTTGCAAAGCTGGAAACAGTGGTAAATGTAAACACATTGTAGGAGTATTGTTGATTTTTAATAGGTACCATATGTATATATGTATATACAACATTTTTGAAGATTAATATACATGTATAATGAATATTGATTTACAATTTATTATTAGGAACACAAAAGATTCTGTAGAAAAATTAGGATGTACTGATTTACACCAACAGTGGGGTCAGATCAAAGATAAAGTCAACAGTGCTTACGTAGCTGAGCCCTTTTATCAATTTTGTCATGGCGAATAATTTCCATCAAAACATGATACAAAAAGTCTTGAGTTAAAACAACAGATATTTAAAATTCTTTGTAGTAATGATGAAAGCGAGCTTGGTCAGAACACCAAAATGTATAGATCTTCAATACTTCAAAAAAAGCAAACTTCAAAGCTGCCTGAAAGTTTTGAAAAATTTATGTAAAAATAAAGAAGCTGGGAATAATAATGTGCGACCAATTTATGATTTGAATGCTTTGTACGCAATTAAAAATCAAGACAAAATTGAAAATATTATGAATCAAGTTTTACAGTATTCTATTTGGAATTCACATTTAACAGATTTTAAATTAAAAATCAATTCTAAAGAAGATGCCATTTTTTACAATACACAAGTTGTAGTAAATAAAGTAAAAGCAAAAAGAGAGCGAAAAGATGACAGCGCAGAAAGTTGTTGAACTTGGCTTGATGGTTTTACCAACTTCACCTTGGTTCGACTACAGTGCTGATGGAATTACTAAAATAAAAGATCAGATAAACATATTTTACTAGAGTTTAAATGTCCTAATAATGAACATAATTTGAATACTGAAGAACTAGTGAAATCATTACGCTACATAGTTACAAATGAAAATAAACATACTTTAAAAAAACATCATCCTTACTATGGTCAAATCCAGTTAGGTATACCTATATGCATATATGTGCTTGTATAATTTGAATATGTGTCACTTTGTTATTTATAATTATGTTAACGATACCTGTGAAATAATTGCAGTTGAACGAGATGATGTTTTTTTAAGTAGTTTTATCAAAACACTGTCAGAATCATATTTTACTTTTATTTTACCGTGGTTAATAAAAAATAATACTAGAGAGAATTCTAAAAAAATAGATTAATTAGTGTAATGTTGTTATTTTTTATGTAATCAACAGAATTAAATCTGGTCAAATGTTGGCATGTGATTATAATAATAATTAGATATGCTAAAGAGAAATGAAGAAAAATAAATGACGTTAAATAATTTTTTATGGTTGTATTTCTTAAGATATTGTTAAAATGCATTTCAATCTAAATATAAAAGTAATTACTAGCAGTCCAGTTAAATTATCGTATAAAACTTACACTTTTATAGTACTATAACAATTCACGTATTATCAAAACGAACATTATCAAATATAGGTGCACTTAAATTTACTAAGCCACAAATTATCACCATAATTCTATCAATGTATTTTGTCATCTTCCATGGTATTGGTGTTTGCAGAAAAGAGAAGTTCTTTAGTCTTTCCATGATTCTTTCGACGTGTACCCTGGCAGCAGCAATATCTCTTGTTTTCAAAGAGTCATCAGTACTCATCTGTTCATTTTGGTGAGCGAATGGTGGCCTGTACAGATGTATCATCTTCTCTTAACACTCATTTTCTATTAAAAACCATTTATCTGTCATGATGGCATCTTTACCGGGAGTCAATTTTTGTAACAATCCACTTTGCATGGAAATTGCTTTGTCTGATGCTTTTCCTCCATAGGCTTTACTACAAAAAGATATTAATCCTGATGGTGTTAACACCAATTAGAAATTTCAAGGTTTGTCTTCCCTTGTAGCGCGAGTACATCTTGATACGACACTGCAAACAGGAAGTTTTCAACTGGTACCTCTGTGCAATCCAATACAATGCGTGTATCTGAAAATTTCTTGAAACATGTAGGTAAATTTTCCTTTATTTCTTCAGAATCAGGAAAATGAATTGCCTCTTCTAAAATACTGGGTAACAAATCAACTGTGTCAATAAAGTAAGTGCAAGCTGTAACATGTGCCACACCAAATAAAATTTCTAAGCACTGAAAAGAAAGACACAGTTTCAATTTACAAACAGTTAACACAATTTTTTCTTCTGTGGAGATTACACTTTTCTGAACATCTGATTTTTTTTGCAAATAATCTGCACATTTCACCAAAGAAGTTAAAACTTTAAAATTTACACCAGTAAATGCACGCAAGTGATCATCATTTTTCAATAATCCCATAAGATACTGAAATTTTTTTACAGTTTGAACATTTTGATCTTTGACACGCTCACCGCCACAAGCTTCATTATATTCTGTTTGCACCTCTTGATCAACAAACAGTCGTCCACTATTTTCTACACTGTTTAATTCTTCTACTATCGGTAAGACCAACTCTTCAACTAATTCATCCGTAAGATTAAGCAACTTTTGCACATCACTAGTTTCTTCTTGACATTGAGGACTATTTTCAACATCAGAAGTAACCTTCGAGCATATACTACTGGAGGTAGCCACCTTCAGCCCAGACGCGTGACTAGGTGAAGAGAGAGATAGCTGCTACTGCAGTACATGCTATCTCTCTCTCGCTGAATCTGATTGGCTATTTCTTGTCACGTGGGTTTTCAAATCACAAAGAAGCGGGGACGTGGCGAATTGGGCAAACCATCCTACTCGGGATATTTTTGAACGTGTAAAATTTTAAATTTATAAATTGAAACTCAAAAAACTAAACTCGATCCAACAAATCAAACCAAACCAAAATTCAAGCCCCCACAGGGGGGTGATGATTATATGTGACTTTTAAACTAGGCGTAATGTCCTAATCCATGGCTATGGTGGCTAAGGTGCTGTCCTTCTAGCATTTTAGGGTTCAAATCCGGTGACTCAAATTTTTTTTATTTTATTTTTTTTTTAATGCATGTTGTTTTTTTATTTTTTTATTTCAGGGTTGGACAATTGAAATAAAATACATATAACTGATTTCGACAAAAAACTATAATCTTTATTATCATAACTAAACTGGTAATATATATATGTATATATATATTTATTGATTCTTAAATAATATTAGTTTTGTAAACGTTCGTCTAATTTTTTTGGCAGCGCGTCTTTTTTGACGCTCATAATGATTTATTCTTATATGATAATACTTTATGATAATGTATTTGATCAACTGAGATATATGCAATTTCGGATCGTCGGTGTGATTTATAGGTAATAAATTTGTCGGTATTTGGTACGTTGCATCACAGCACAAATTTTTAAAAATACCTTTGGTCGATTTGTAGTATAATCTAACATTTTTTTCGAGAACTTGACAAATCGTGATTACATCTTTCGCAGGTTTTATCGAGCCTCCTCGCGTTTTTCTATCTATTAAAGACATATGAGTGCTGGCGTCTGTTAATAACAAGGGACATTGATAACATTTCATCCGTTTTAAAATTGCCCTAGTTATAAAACCAGCTATGTAAGTTACAACATTATCAATATACTTACATACTAATATACTTACATTTTGTACTTTATTTTCTTCATATTTAATATTTAATAAATCGGACATTTTTTGATTGAATGTTTTCCACGTTGAATGTGAAATTCGTAAAATCTGAGTATTATCTAAATTACTACAATTAGCATAATCCGACTCTTTGACATCAGAATGAATTAATAAATATTTTAATGTCGTTTTACACGTGTACTTCTACACAATAGAAAAATTAATATTTAATAATTCATTAAATTGTACACAATATATTGTGCACTGTAATTTTTTATAAAATGAATAATTTTAGTTGGTATTCAACACATATTTTTCTACACAACAAAATTATACGCAATTTCATTTTCGTTTAGCAATAATTTATTTTACACCAACATTAAAACATTTTACACGTTCGATTTATACACCATAAAAGTTATTTTTATTCTACACGTGTCGTTACACACGTAGACATAAGTGAATTGTATGCTCTTAATTGTACATATATTATTGTGCACTATCATACAAATTGATTATTCTACACACGACCAATTTATACGCAATAAAAGTTATTTGTATTCTACACATATTGTTATACACGTTCAAATAGGTAAAAATTATATTTTCAAAATAGTACACATATTATTGTGCACCATCGTATAAATTAAGTATTCTACACGACCAATTTTTTATTCCGCAGATATAAATAGTTGAACACATTGTTTTAAATAGGAAAATCAACTAAAAAGTTGTACACATATTGTGTGAAGAACTTTTTAGAAAGATAAAGATAAAGATATCGAAAGGGGGCAATAATTACGCCTTTCGGTATTTTCGAGCCGATGATGATGTTCGGCTGACGCAATACGGTGCAAACTTGTCAGCGTTTTATCGACGAGATTATACGCGGACTTGTCTTCGTCTACGCGTACATCGATAATTTTTCTTCATACGGCGCGTAAAGTGCGTGCCGTACGCCCTCCGAACGGAAACTACACTAAGCATTTACGCATTTTACGCTCCTTTTGGAGAAAAGTAGTATATGCACCATGGGAGTAAGTAGAGAAAGCCTCAGATCGCATATTTTTCTTCGCCCTTGCCTTCGGCTCGGGCGAAGATTATTGTGGATATCCGAAAAAGGATAAATGAAGAAATAGAAATATGATAAACTGATTTGTGAACTACACTTATTTAGACTAGCTAAATCCAACGAGGTTGGAAGTTCAAAATCGTAACTATATTCAGACCAGATATTTGTTTTTCAACCAATCAAATCGCTTTATAAAAGGCTACAAAACATCCGATCATCACTTTTTTAAGAGAAAAAAATGATTGGCACATACAAAACAATATAGAGAAAGGATCATCAAATTAACAACTAATCAACAAGTGGACGCTTAAGCATATTGGACTGAAAACAATAATTTAATTTATATAGAGAGAAAGTAATTTCCTTGTAACAATACTAAATATGTACATGTAATGTAAATACGTAGTAAATATATAATAAAAATGTTTGTATACAGTAATCTCAAAAAAAAACTTTTTTCAAAAGTGAAAATCTTGGCAAGAAAAAGGCTAATAAACGTAGTGAAACCTCTAAATATAAAAATGTCAAGTAAATGTTTTTTTGCTATACGCATTAAAATATCATTTTTTGGGAAAACATAATTTTAACTTTAATTTTATAACTTAATGCGTATAGCAAAAAAACATTTACTTGACATTTTTATATTTAGAGATTTCACTACGTTTATTACTATTATTATTATTTATTTATACTTGCCAAGATTTTCACTTTTGAAAAAAGTTTTTTTTGAGAGATTTCACATCTTTTACAAAGCATATTCTTCTTGCTATTGCACTTCATTAAATCTTGATCTATTCGATAGACAACAAGCTACTATTGGTTCAGACATTGATCGCATCGCGCATATAATCGTATAGCAATATATGCATATATACGTATAGCATTACATGCATATTATAATCGCGTGTCGCCGAGTAGCAGTGACGAATGTCGGTAAAGTAGATTAACTACTATAACCACTGGTGTATAATACCAAATATACTCACCGGAAGTTACGTGACCGGAGGAGACGAAAAATATCGGGAGAGGATGGAAACTGAATGAAATGAAATATACCGAGCAAATTTTCAACTTGCAATATTAAGTTAATAACTTAATATTCTTGAATGAACCTTTTATACATGAAAAATTAGGATAATATATTTAAGTAGATACCAACAGATTGCGCATACGCGCAATAATAATGATTTAAATGCAATCGAGATTTTTTTTAAGGTTAAGAACACCTAATTTCGAAGTATATAGGGTCGCGCCGTCGACAAATCATACTTCGTACTTTTTCTTGCCAAAGCGGCGCTATCGCGCCCCTTGATACTACCTGACTCATCTTGCGCGACTACTATATTCCCCCTTAGAAACCTACGAAAATTATTTCAGCTTGAAAAAAAACTTAAAAGGACATGCAGAATAAAAAAACTAAATAAATAATTGCCTTAGGTATCATGAACCCCAAGAAAAAATGCTGCCAAGCGTAGAATATAGATATCAAATTCTTGACAAAAGCTTCTTTTGATGAAGAAGCCTTTGTCAACTTAAAAATCCGATTGTACAGTGGAGCATTTTAAGTTTTAAACCCAGTTACCACAAAAGAAACCGCAGGTACTATGTAATGTGCGTTAGCTGATAACTAACGCATGTTATCACTTTTCGTCACAGCAGTATGCATGTTTTTATTAAATAAATCGACAATAACTTATTAAATTTAAAAAGAATGTATAAAAAAACAATGTATATTTGTGAAAAAAATTAAAAATAGTTTCCATTTCCATCTTGAAGATACATAAGGAAAATATTTTGAAAATATTAAACATTACCTGAGGTATCATCAGGGAGAAAAAGCCTATGATGTATAAAATCCTCATCCCTCTTTTTAACCAAACATAAGGCCAAAGTCCTGCTGATTTTAACAACATTTTGTTAAATATAAAGTATTTATTACTGAACATATATTCATCTTTTATTTCTGATTTGGTATTCTTTTCTACCATTAACTCCATTTTTTTTTCTGGACCTGAAAACAGATATTCAGTTAAGGCATGAAAAAAAGGATTTTCACATATTTTTATAATTATAATAAGCGTGCGATTATAATTGAATTTCTGCGACGACGATTGGTCTTTGTGTATTTGTACTATAATCAAACAGTACGTTCTTCTTGAATAATAAATTAAAAAGTTTTTCAATTGCGTAGACCTTGTATGATTTTCAGACACAATAGAAGTTGGCTCGAAATATATTATAAAGCTGTGCGATGATTTTTTAATTAACTTTTTAAAGTTATTTGAAATTTGAAGCCTGCAAGACTCTTTTCATTTTCTGTTTTATGTTAGGATCTGTAATGTTTTTCATTTGCCTTTTTATACAGAAGAATTTTTTTATCGAAAGGAAATAACACTCAGGCGGTTCTTCCTGGGAACCACAGAAATAACTTTTTTGTCGAGTAAGAAAGTCTGCAATTAAATGAAAATGTAAGATAAAATTATCCATTGCTATACAAACAATTATATGAAATTATGTGAAAAATATGCTGCACAATTATTACTGGTCTTTTTTAAATTGCAAATAAAGTTTTCTTGCAAGAGTTAAATGTTTAAAATAATACTTCATTAATTTTACTTAGCCCCTTGTAAAAACACTGTCTCCGGTGACAACTCTACTGGCGTGCGAGGTGACCTAGCTCTATTTAAGCCACGTAATGTACATACTTCTAAATCCAAGGGGAGAAGCTTTGCAAAACCGCAGGTGATGCAAATTGATTCTTATCTAAGTAATGTAATTAGCTGTGAACTAGTAATTATTCGCTGTGTGCGTCTCGTTGGAGGGGAGGGCTGGCGCTGATGTCAATTTTAACACATAGTCTTATGAAGAGAGAAACCATTTATGACCACGGTGGCCGCTCGAACTATTTTTTGCCCATAAGATTTAACGTGGAAAAGAAACCATTTCGGGGGTGCCACAGTCTATGCTCACAGCGAATAGGTATACCATATCACCCGCGATTATCGGTGTCTGGAGCGTATGCGTGAGTTTCACTCGTCTTTCGCTACTGGCCTATACAGGCGAATGCTGTGAATCATTATAGCGTCGCTCCCTACGAAAAGTAGCACTGTTCAAATTTCCCGTCATAAGTAGCACAACTCATTTCACGCACGCTAGACTAGCACAACTCAAAATTTCAACAACGATTTTCTATAAAAATTTCCTGATTTTTGCAAAACTGTCCCTAATGAACATTTTTAAATATTCACAATTTACAACCTTTTATCGAATTTAAAATCGTTTTCACAAATACAATAATTCTTTACAAGCATTTTTTTTAAATTGTTGTTTTTTAGAAATTTTCAAAACTTTTTAAAAATTTGAGGTTTGTCTTTATCCAAGATTTTCATGAACTTAACTAACCCAATAATCCAATAAAAACATAAAATACTCATATTTTAAGTAATAAAAGTCGCGAATTGTGCTAGTCTTCGCGGGAAATACGTGAGTTGTGCTACTCTTGGCGGCATTTCTGAACTGTGCTACTCTTTGCGACAAACCGTGAGTTGTGCTAGTTTTCGTTTGAAAATTTGAACCGTGCTAGTCTTCGTACGGAGCGACGATATAGACTTAATACGCACATCACCTATTTTGATAATTTTATGCATTAAGAAAGATTCAATGAATAAATATAATGTAGACTTACTATTCAACACACCATTTATTAATATTTGAAAATCGCAAGTGCGAATTATGCGCACGTGACGTATATAAATGATACATGCAATTTGTATTTATTTTCTAATTGATAACATATCTTCATTATGGTTACTTCGACACCCCCTTAAGGGGCCACCACACCATTTATATAGATATACTACCAATGATAATTTGCTCCCAACTTCTAGAAAAACGAGGGCTTCTATGACTTAAAAAAAAATTACAGGACGTAGTTGTTGGTAAAATCTTTGCGCGGAAGTGAGCTGGGCAGCATTTATCAACAGAATCCCAGGGAAAAGAATACTTAAAATATATTTTCCAGTTATGTCAAATATTTTCGGCTAGATCAGATCGATCGTTTATTGTTTATTTTGGCCGAGGTTATAAGACGCTCGAAAGGAAAGCGTACTTTGAAGTATCTTTTTCTCCAGGATCCCGTTGACGCATGATGTCCAGCTCACTTCCGCGCAAAGATTGTACCGACATCTACGTCCGGTAATTTTTTTTAAGTCATAAAAGTCCTCGTTTTTCTAGAAGTTGGGAGCAAATGGTCGAGTAAATTAACATTGGCAGTATATCTATATAAATGGTACGATGGCCCCTAATTATCAATTTCTTAGGAATTATAGAACTCATTTTCTGTGCTATCATAATATGATACGAATATCCGAATGACACAGTAGTTTATTAAAAACAGATCCTTATTTAAAACGATTTCATAATACATCGATTCTGCGAAAATCTTCCTATCCAAAAATTAATGTACATTTCAGTAAAAATCTTTAGTTTAAATTTGTTTCTTGCCTAGGCTGAAAAATGTATTCTCGTTGAATTTACGTATACTTAAAATAATATTGTAAGTAAGTATTATGTCTTTTCTGAAATGTGATAATCTCCGTATAGAAAACAGCAAAATCTACAGGCATTATTCTAATTTCTGCTAGGTAATATTATGATCACGAATTTAATAGTGAAGAAAATTGCTTTGTGTTCCTTTTTAAATCGGATGCAGGCAGCGTAAAGCTTTTTTTTGCACGTTTGGAACGGTGGGAAACCATTCCGGGGCTTGACTAAGTCAATTCGCAGACCCGACTGCTTTTTAGTGTAGAGCAGGGATTACACCCTATTGTCCGTGGGGGGATAATTAGGAGATTTTCTTGGAATTTCTTCTACTTAATTAGAGGTTCTTCAAGTCTTCTTTCAGATCAGAGTTCTAAATCTAAATCTTGTGGTTTGAACTGTTTCGAGTTCCGGAGTGGTTCTTTTAGTGTTTCTTAGTAAGCGATAGATGTCGCTTGGTTATGTTATGCGCAGTCTTCATCCGAGGGGTTTGGACTTCTCACCTCCATGTGAAAGCGGTCCTCTCATATGCGAGGCGTCTTGAGGTGAGGTTAGTTATATGTGCATTGTTTACTTTCAAATTCTAATGCCTGCTTTGATAAAGTAATCACAGAAGGTTTGAATTATATCGGTGTTCATTGAGGCCAGAATAGCAGCAGTACTCAACTCATTGAAATTTTTTCCAGCGAGAGTTTCGACAAGTTCATTTCTAAGGTTTATATATTATACTGGTAGCATTCCCAAGCAAGGTGTTGCAGATCGCAGTATTCATGGCCACAATTGCATATCGTGGAGTCTATAAGGTTTTTATTGATAAGTTTGTCTGGATTACAGTGAGAATTGGTGAGGATTCTGAGGTAGATTGTTAGCTGTGCTTTGTTCAATTGGGTGCAAATTTGTTGGGGTTAGTAAAAGATATTTTATTTTTATATTGGGTACCTTTTGTGTCGAGTTGTTGTGAGTGTTCTTCGTGCCAGTTTGATTTGTGGTTTAATAGTTGAGCTGAGAAAGCTTGATACCAGTGCGATTTAAAGGGGATTACCTCTTGGTTCTATATCGCAGTTTATGCTGCCTTATCAGCGATTTCGTTGCCCTTAATATTTTTATGACCAGGAATCCATACTACAACATTATTTTTTTTTTTTTTTGAATGAAATTAATATTAAGTTTGCATTCTAGTTCTGTTCCAGAAGTTTTATGTGAAAAGTTATTGGAATTGATCTTGTTAATGGCCTTTTTAGAGTCTGAGAAGATGTTGGATTTTTTTAAGTTATTGGTTTTTATGTATCTTAGAGCCATGAAAATCGCCAGAAGTTCTGCTTCTGTGCAGGTAGAAGCGTTGGTTGTTTTGTGCTGGACTATTTTATTCGTATTTTCGTGGTATAAAGCTAATCCTTGGAAATTGTTATTGTAGGGGAAGGCTACGTCAACATAGATGTAATCGTATCCAGGACAATTCGTCAAGTCAAACCGGTTGAGGAATATACCGTTGCTTTGAGAATCCCTGTTGATATCTACCATGTTAGGATGTGTGAGTTGGCATTGCAGAGGGAATTCATATGGGATAGGTAATTCTGTCTGAAGAATGTTTGGTACATTTTTTTTAATGATTTTAAAGCTATGGAGGACTGTTCTCATTATGAATTTAGATTTAGATTTTGTTTTTTTCAATAGTTTTCTGAAAGATTAAAAGGGTCGACATAAGGGGATGTTTCTTGAGGCTTGCTGATTTGTACAGGTATTTGTCTATTAAGATGTTTCTACGATGTAAAAGTGTAGTTTCGCCTATGATATTGTGTGTGAGTGCATTAGATGCGAATTTAAGAAGTCCTAGGCATATTTTTAACCCTGTGTTTTGAACTGCTTCTAATTGTTTTAGGTGGGAGATTGCAGCATTTGAGAAGCAGGCGTAACCCCATTCTAAGATTGACCTGGTAAGGGCTTTGTATGCGTTTACCAGGATTCGGGGTTTGACTCCATGTGTTTTATTGGAGAAAGCTTTTAGTATATTGAGGGTATTAGATGCTCTTGTCTTGATATACTTTATGTGGGGGAGCCATTTTAGTTTTGAGTCAAAGATGACTCCTAGAAATTTGACCTTGTTAGTAGGCTGTATAGTTGTGTTGTCGATGTTGATATTTATGTTATCTGGTAGCTTTTTTTTGTTATTGATAAAAATAAGGTGAGATTTATGGGGGGCTGTTAAGTGACGAAGTTCCTGGATAAATTATTTAGAAACATTATATAAGAATTACATAGAGCCAGTAAAAAGAAGATCCAGAAACTTCGACGCTTAACTAAGCCTCGAAGGAATGTGCCCGAAACCAAAACAAACTTCTCCTCCCTCGGCTGAAGCGCGCGTGCACAGCCGACGCTGCAGTTTAGTCGTTGACCATAGTATTAGGCCCATAAGGCCTAATGAGTAAGACAAAGAGCGCGGCTAGGCTGAAGTAAGAAGAGAGGAGAAGTAAGTACCCCGCGTGGGAGAAAGCTTCGACCCTCTCTCAAGCATCACCTCCCCCGAAACGACACTCCAGGGTGTGCGCTCCTAGAGAAAGGACGCTAATTTTAAGAGTTTCGATTTTGAGTAATTTGCCTTTGAGAAATTCAATAAGTTTTGTTTCATTTGAGTGTCTGATTTAATTTGTGTTTTGATAAGTTGATAATAAATATCACTGCAATCCATGTGTTGAGTTTTGGAAAATAAATCATTCAGGATATAACCAATTTTGAGCTATCCTCCGTTTTGCTAAACCATCTTGCCAAAAAGGAGATCTAAACACCGCAATCTTTTCCGAGCAGTCATCCCAGTTTTCTGAGCATCCTTTCGGGTTAAATTATTACTCAAATTCCCAGAAGTCCACAGAACAAAGTAAGTACCATTTAATTCAATATTTCTGAACTTTGACATTTCGGTTAAATCAAACAGTTGTGCCTCGACAAATTAGTGTTCTCACTGATCTCCCCCGTATGGGAGAGTAGCTAGGCGCCCACGTTTTAATAATATTTTATTGTTAGTTGGTGGAATTGGTTCTATCCTAACAGGGGCTATGTTTAGTTCTCTGTTTTTTAACCAGAGTTTTAGTTAATTTGCGCCTTCTTCTATGGCCTGAGCCGCTTGTGAGAGAATGTGATTGCACAATCATCAGCAAATTGCAAATTACTGCACTAACCTATATTATGAATGATGTTTCTGACATATATGTTGAACAGAATTGGACTCAAAACAGAGCCCTGGGGTAATCTCTTGTGAGTGTTTTTATCAGCTAAGTGTCTTTTGTTTAGGAAAAAGGAGATTTTTCTGAAACTAATGATATTTTGTATAAATGCTGTTATTTTACTAGAAATTTTTAGTTCTATTAAGTCTTGGATAAGGGTGTTGGGGTTTACGTTGTCGAAAGCGCCCTCGATATCAAGTAAGAGGACTGCAAACATTTGTTTTTAGATAGAGCGAGGAATGCTCTGGTGGCTAATAGGGTAGTACTGTCCTGAGTAGATTTCTGTTTGCGAAATCCGTATTGCGAGTTGGGTATTATGAAGTCGTTTTCGATGTACCAATCTAACCGTCTTTTGACAATTTTTTCGAGAAGTTTAAGCAAATTGGAAGCTATAGGACTAAAACCTTTATTTTCTGGTTTAGGAATAAGAATAGTTGTGTATTCGGACCATTGTTTAGGGAAGGCCTTTTGGTCTAGGAGCAGGTTGAAAATTTCCCTTATTTTTTCTTTATATTAAATGGAAGTTTTTGAATAATCTTATTTGAGATGAGGTCTTTCCCAGGGGAAGATCTGGTTTTAAGATTGTCAATGGCTGAGTGAAATTCTTTGGCTGAAATGGGTTGGTCGAGATGATGGTTTGTAATATCATTTGGAATGATGACTTCCGGAGTTGGGGTGCTTTTGCATAGTTTGTCTATCGTGGTCTGAATTTTGGGATCCTCATAGTCGAATTGGTCCACATTTTTGGGGGTGTTTAAGTATCCTTTTAGTCCTTTAATTACATCCCAAATAGAATTTATTTTAGAGTTAGGGTTGAGGGATTGCAGATAGTTTCTTGTAAAGTTTTATTTGGTTTGTACGGCAAGTTTTTTGAATTTTTCATTTGCTTCTTGATAATTTAGATAATTTTCCCGATTTATGTTTTTCCGGTACACGTCAGTTAGGTTTTTCCTATTCTCCACTGCGATGTCTAATTCAGTTGTCCACCATATATGAAGAGAAAAAAATTGACAAATCAGACAATGTTACGGGCTTTATCATGCATAGTTTACCCTACCTGAAGTTTACTTGTATAGACTACTACAGTACCGGATCCGGGCCGGATAAAATCCTGAAGTATACTAAATCATTTTCTTATTATCATCTTACTCTAATATAATAAATGCCAAATAATGTTGTACAAACGTTAAAATATTTATTTGTTAATTTATTTATTAAGTACGTCATGAGCAATTTACAGAACATAAATTACATTAAAACGTATATGTAACTGCAATATATAAAAATAGTCAAATTTTAATTATAAATATTTTAAATGTCATTGCCATCACTATCTTGATCCCGAGTTCTTTTTCTGCTGTCACGACCTCGATCCCAATCAGCAGCATTGTTTATAACAGTTCCAATCAATCCCAGTAAATCAGCATTTGTCACTGTTTGTCTCTTCTTACTATATGCATTCTGCATTGCATCTGAAAAATATTATACTTATTTATGAAGAATATTTTTATATCAATACATGAGTCAAAAATAATTTTTTTATTTCCTTTCTTACCAAACAAGCAGTCGTAAAACTTAGAATCTTTAAAAATGTACTTGTCTTTACTTTTTTTTGAGCAGTAAATTTTCTAACAAGATCTTTAGAAAAGAAAGTTTTGAAAATAGGAGTTATAACTTTGGCAGCTATATTTTTCTCTTGAGTATTTATATTGCAGCCAAAATAAGTTTTCTGAAATGAATAAAAATAGATTAAATTTCAAATTTTTAACATTCATTGTCCTGACAGCATTAATAATACTAATATACACTATACTCACTAAGCTAATGTAATTATCGTGCACAATTTTTGAATTAAAATTGTAGAACTCTGTAGAAGTTTCCATAGGAAGGGTGACGTCATAAATTTCTTTTAGCTTCTCCAATGATAGAACATGTTCACTATCTCCGAATGGTCTTTTACCTTGCACCAGTGTTTTCAATTGAACCATCTCTAGTTGAATGTTCGCAATTTTACTGTCCAAACCAACTCTGTATGCTTTCGAATTTTTTTCAGCTTCTATAATAACAATATAATACAAAAGATAAATATATGATATGAGGTAAGAAAATGTATACGAATAAACAGTATTACTTGAAAATTGTTCCCTTACGAAGTCAAATAACTGAGTTTTGAATGCTAAAACATGAATATTATTTAAAAAGTATACTGATAATAATTTAGAGAAATGTACATATTCAAAAGTTCTTACTCGCCAAATCTTCTTTTGTTATCAATGATGATGGTATCAATAATTCTCCAGTATCATTTTGTTCTACAGTTTCTAAAAAATAAATAAGCTTATTTATAACAGGTGCATCTGTATCTGATTCTTTATTCTTAACAATGTTTTCTATGTCTTCTACTTCCTGAACTTGCTCTACTAGAATTTTACTACTCTCTATATGAAAATCTTCTTTGGCACTACTGCATTATCTGAAGCTTCTT
Organism: Nasonia oneida; assembly: GCA_037356405.1. Taxonomy (NCBI): domain Eukaryota; kingdom Metazoa; phylum Arthropoda; class Insecta; order Hymenoptera; family Pteromalidae; genus Nasonia; species Nasonia oneida. The sequence goes on along the minus strand of JAZHPH010000126.1, from coordinate 153,355 downwards.
TTTCAAGCATGTCTTTTTTCAACTTTTGCTTCATTCGATAATTGCGAACTCTCAACTTGTTTCGTTCACTCATTTTTTCACATACAACAAATTATTTCGGAGTTAACACACAAAATATATTTCCTAACAAAACCAAAGCTATTGTAATCACATATAGGTTAGGACTACTTTTATATTCTCATAAGATTTACGTTACTTCAGGTGTCCCCTACTGCACCCTTAATATTACATTAAACCTATAAATTGTATCGTAGGAGTCTGCTACAGTTTACATGTTTTCTAAATCTAGGCAAGCAAATCCGGGCCGGGTTAGCGCATCATTACAAGCTTGATCAAGAGCCTGAAGTTTCCCCTGATCAGGACCGGATTTCAAGTACGGCGTGCCGTACCCAATTTCCACTCGGGAAGCTGGATAGCGTAGAGCTTGACGCATGCGCGGTCCAGAATCGTACTATTGTACATTTTTACCAATAAAGCCAATGTATTCTATACTAGCACTATATACACAGTATAAAATATACGCGCAACACCGCAACCACTCGCGCGGGCAGGTCGCGGCGAAGCACAGCTGCAGCACATTCGCGGCACAAAACCTGTCGAGAAAGCAAATCGCGTATTTTATATATATGTATATATATATATATATATATATATATATATATATATACAAGTTCACACTTTCATACAGACGAAATGTCTCGCAACGGCGGCGAGGTGTGGACATAAGATTCAGTCAGAGCTCGAGTTCTCGAGAGAGCAGAGCAGAAGAGACTGGATTGCCAAGCGACATGTTGAGGATCTCCAGTCGCGCTGCAAACATACCGTCGTGGATGAGTGCACGCTACGGGGTTCCGTCGCTCACTACACCGAGAAAGAAAATTCAAGACAAAACTCGTGTTGTATCCGTCAGCGACTGCATAATATAGTGGGGGAAACCCTTGGCCATATAGCTCGAGAAATAATATAAGTACTAACCTACCCGGCCTAGAAACAGCTGACCCCCTTTGCTGAGAGAGTGTACCTACTACCTATTCGAAGGTATATTATTACCTGGCAGTGTGTACACGCCAGCTGCGATCATGAATTTGCAAACGGTCTTCCAGGATTTCAATCCGAGGTGAGTTAATAAATCATTGCACTCGAATGAATTTTCTCCTCGACTCTTGCAGCAGGTCCCTCTTCGCGTTTTGATGTTTTCGACATCTTTTATGCACGCGATTATCTTTTCACTCTTATTTGTTATTGCTGATGTGCGCTTTCGAGGATGCGATCTCAACTGACTCTTTGTTTTCCATGTTTACGTTTTTCTTTATCGATGGCGAACGATTTGCGACGCTGCACTGCAGAGATTTGTATCGTGCGCTCTGCTGGCTTCGTCTTTTTTTATTTATTCGACATCGAGAAATTTCTAACCTTTATTTTACTCGAATTTTATGATTCTAGATTTCAGTTTTTTCTTTTACTATCACAATAATTTATTTTTCTTAACTTGTATTTTATTCGCGGAACGCTGTTTACTTGTATTTAAAAGAATAGCCGATTCTCAGCCAATATATAAACAGCATTGCAATTATATAAATCTCTATTTTTAGAGTTTAAACATTGCTTTAGGTCTGAAAAAAAATTTTAAGAGTTCTCTAAATATAACTTGAGTTTAACTCGGATATTTTTCATGGATAACCATGTCAAAACAGATTCAACATCAACATTTCTAATGGCAATGAAGCAATTAATGTATTTATGTATTTTATTGTTTAGCAAGTTCCTGGTACACACATGTTTGATGATCTTTACTGCACTGTTCGCATTGCGTCTTGATGGATTTATTGAATGGAACTATTGGGCAGTATTCAGCCCTATATGGTTTTGGAAGGGTATGGTGATTTTGGGTGCCACAGTCGGCAGTTACGTTTGGTGGCGACATCCTCACTCTCGGCTTGAAGGAGATGCATACGTGCATTATAAAGCAATGCTTATTACTTTGGCATTGCATTTAATTTTGCTTATGTTTGAGTTATTAGTCTGCGATAAATTGGAATCTCAAAGACATCTATGGATCCTTGTGTTTATACCTTTAATTTTTATCTCCATTGTATCGATAGCTGTGAGTATCTCTTATACTTGGTTTTTGTTCAAGGAATGAAAGCATCTCAGATATTTATAAAATTTTGTTTCTAGGTGTGTATTTGGGCTGTGAAACACGATCGGTCTTTTGAGCTTGAATTGTTTTGTGCAGTCAATGTTTTACAGTTTATCTTCCTTGCGCTCAGATTAGATGGTTTTGTCACGTGGAGTTGGGAAGTTGTGTTTGTACCACTATGGGCATTGTTGTGTTTGTCTCTTGTTGCAGTTCTCTATGCTATAGTATTTGCTGCTGTCTTACTGAGAACACCACAAATTAATGCTAGACAAAGGAGAACTTCTCTGAATTCAGCATTAGCATATACATTTTTGGTTGTACCGATATTAGTGTTTCAGGTGAGTTTAAAGCATAAATGATATTGATTACTCAACCATTATTCAAATAATTCTATTGTCTTGTCATTTTTGTTTAGGTACTTTTAGCTAATAAATTAGATGAAGATATTTCATTAAATTATACAACAGTAGCAATGCCATTACTGTTATCTCACTTGACACTAATTTTCATGTCGTTTGGAGCTAAAGGTGGAAATAGATGTGAGTGTCCCATAAATACTTATTGAATAGAATACATTTATTTTCAAAGCATTTTCACATCATTATTTGTTCTATACAGGGTGGTTTGGAATTAGAAAAGATTTCTGTCATTTTCTATTGGGCTTATGTCCTTTGCTACAAGAATATGGTAATATTTCTTATCAGCCAAGAAGTGCACAGGATCAACCAGCAGAACCGATAGTTTTTGAGAAGAATGAAAAGAATATTAAGAAAATAGACTTAATGAAACCTGTTGAGCCTATAATTTCTATAGACATGCCTGATTGATCATTTAGGCTCAAATACTTATTGTATATTGAAATCGGATTATCATGAATAATTTATGGTGGGAGAAAAGTTGAAGCTCAATTCAAATACAAGCTGCTTGGCTGTTGCAGATTCGATAAACGTGTTTGACGAGAAATGGGTTTGGAAAATTTTTCATTGTGGATATGACAAGCATAGTATTATGCTATTAGCAACTACGCATTATATGCACAAGCTGGTAAAATATGCAGAGTTTATATAGGGTAAAGTATACAAATGTACAATCAAGGGTAACTACAATACTTCCTTTTTCTAATTCAAATATTTAGAAAAAAATGAAAACCGTCATTTCAAATCTACTTAGATGATTTAAATAATTTTTAAGCGAACAAAAATTATTTAAATGATAAAAATGAAATTGTATTAGACTTATGTGATTTGATATATTATTCTTAAGTAATTATATTGAGTTCCTGACAATACAGATAAACGAACAATTTATTCAAATATTGGCTAAACTTTCGATTCATTGTATTGCTATTGCAATAGATTTTAACTATCACTGTTTGTTATGAAAAATTAAATTAAGAATGATGAAAAAGATTGTACTTTTTAAGATTCTCAACGTTTCCGTGAATTATAACGTAAAGTAAAATAACAAATTTAGATTTGAGTAAATATGCAAGAAAGTAAATACTGATACTTTTTCATCTATAAGTTTGTGTATACTCTAATTTTGAAAGCAGATATTATAAGCGCCTAAATTCAAAACATGCATATTATAAAAACAAAACCGCTATCCATTATAGCTTAAGCAAATATTTGAATATCTGCTTTGCAAAATGTAATTACTAATATAAGCCTTTAGAGAAGCCTAAAGATTAGAAAAATCAAATTGGCGCTAAATAGTGTTCCGAAAAATTAAGAAAGCCTAATTGGCAGCTTCCAACTATTGTGAAAAGACTTACTTTCAAATTAAGATTTTTTATTATACCTTATATTATACATACTGTGGCTTAATCTATAAAATGCTTGAATGTCAAGTAATTCATTGCATACTTTTGACCATGACATATGTGCTGGTCACTCTTTGCGACTGTGCCATGAACATTAAATTAATTGCCTGTTTTTCTTCACGAAGCGTTTACATGGCTCAGAAGTGGCGTAAAACGTATGATGTTGGGTATTGGCCTTAGAAGAATTCAGGAATGTGAAAAGTAACTAGCCATCGGAACACAAGACGCTTTGCATCAATTGTTTAGTATTACATATACTATTGCATTGGTTCAGAAAAAAAGAAGTAATAAGAGACAAAAACAAGGATAAACAGAATTTTAGAAGAGAAATGAATAGATTAGATGAGCTTGATTGTTAATGTTACTAAAAATTGTAGAGTTATTGGAAAGTCCAATTGTTTATGAAGTTGTATATTGAATAGATAGTGCTGTACATACCTCGTATTGTATAATAATATGATGATCTCGATGATTACATGTACATTATTATACATATCTATTATAGAGTACGATAATTGATTAACGATGATAATTAATTAGCGACATCATTTTATTTTATATAAAAATTATATGATATGCGTTTGAAAAACGAAGATATGATCTAATAAAATTTCTATTTTTCAATATCAAATGAAAGATCTTTTTACTAACGAAACAAATCACTATGTGTACATTTTAACAGATTGAATGAACAATTGATTGGGATTATTTTAATCCAGGTAATTTCAATCCAAGCGTGTACAAAACAATTTCACATTTTATTTTGGCTTGCAACATCGCCTTAAAGCTTATTTTTACACTCTTTTTTTCTTATGTTTTTATTGATTACATATACATAATTAAAACATGTGGCTTACATTGTATCACATAATTTTTATCAATTATTATATATGTGATCAGATAACATTTAGATACAAAAACTAAGATTATAGCTATACGTCTAATTTTTTTCTCGATTTCGTCATTACTCAACGTTCATCGTTTGATTTATTTTTATAAAGATAATACTTAAGTTGTATGCGTCTGCCTTAGTTAATACAGTGGAATAGTTCATCTTGGTCTCCAGTATACTTGCCCGTGTATCTTTAAATTAAAGTTGAGACGATTCTTCCAATTTGGCGGTATAAAAAACGTGATAATTTCTGCGGTACGGCAATTTCTTGAATTACCAGTATGGAACGTAATGAGGATGCCAAGATTTTCCTAGAAGCGAGGAAACTTTCGCTGAAACTTCCATTACGTCATGTTCTGCATCTTCGAGTAGAGATGAGTCCAAGACGTAAAGCATTCGTAATCTTTCACAGCAAAGACTTACAAATTTAATGAGTCCAGAACAGCTGAAGATTTCCAAAAAAAAAGAAAAAATTAATTCACTTTTGTTTACCATTTTTTTACGTATATTTAATAATATTAAAATCTTAATGAAAATCTAAAGAATAATTATTCACATTTCTAACAATATTATATCTTACAGTTTCTAGATATAATACGAATACATAAACGAGCTGCTCATAAAAGGTATAATTACGTGAGTTCGCAGTCGCCGAGTCCAACGGCGCTTAGTCTGGGGCAACCCCGAGCCGCGGCGATAAGGGTCTCGTCGATGGTGTCCGGTCCGTAGGCACCAACGACAAGTTCCGTCAGACGGGGACAGCTCTCGGCGACTCGCGCTATCGCCGAGAAAGGCGCGCTGTCGCCGAAGCAAAGGTGCGTCAGCGGCACGTGCGTAGCTAGTAGCGCGTCGTAGTCCCTCGCATCGTTCAGGTACGTCAGTCTGGGAAATTATTATGTCGATAGAATTTTGTTATTCTTCTTTTTTACTTCTTTAAATTTTTTGGACAGAAACGTTGTGCGTCATTGTGGATAAGAATTATTGCAAATTTAAAAACTTGAAGTCAATTTTTAACGAAGTTGAAAATTTAAATATATCGTACTGATACGGATTCTAAATATTAATTATAGTACTTCTAATTTGCATCAATTTTTAACGAACATTGTGCGTAATCATAGTAATTATATACATCGCACTCAGAGCAAATGTGACGCAGTAATTTATGTTACATTTCAGGCGTAATAATAAATGATTAAATTGAATGAATGTATTGTAAAATACAAAGAAACTATATGCACATAACTTATATACGTTATACTCACAGAACAAAGTTCAGGTTGGGCGAGTGGTTGGCAAAAACGAACCAAGTCTCTTGGCTGACGTCTTCCAGGGGCTTCATCTCGGGATGAGCCTCGACTCTCAGCGTTTCCAAGTGCAGCGCTTCATTGCTGCTAAGTGCCCTCAGCAGCTCGTCGCTGAGCAGTGAGTACGAGAGCGACAGCTCGCGTATACTGTCGCAGTGGTTCATTAGCGTCAGAATGCCTTTGTCGGAAAAGCAAAAAGAAAAAGCTCCGTGTGATAATTGAGCCTTAGGAAAATATTTGCAAAAGCTACTTTCGAATTATACAATGCCTTTTGTCGACAATCGCTGTCTGTTCTTATTGGCGACGTTGTCCAGTTGCAGCGTCGTCGACTCGTCGGACGCCGATACGGCTAGAAAAGGCTCGTCGAGATACAGAGAGGTGAGCTCGTTCATGTTCGACGAGTCCTCTTCTTCCGTCATCATCAGGGCCGTTGAAAAGCGGTCGCTGTTCACGTCAAACAATTTCGACTAGTCCTCGTTTATTAGCGCGACCATCTGCAAATGGTTTCACAGCTCTGGTCAGTTTTTAAAATTCGAACGGCAATTTCTTGTTTCTTTTTCAATCATTGCGATATCGCAAGAATGAAACTTTATAAAAAATAACAACGAAGACACTTTGATAACTTCACCGACGACTATAGTGAAAAAAAACGTAGCCTCGGCGGCTACACGCAGGCCCGAGCGCGAGAACGTTGACGCGCCTCTTCGCGCCCACGGTCCGACTAAGCGCAGCTATCGTTATGGTTAACGCTTAGCGTTCGCCATTCGGCAGGTAGAGAGAAAGGATACGCGCAGCGCAAGGATTGAATGATTTTTTTCTCTGCAGTGGTCTCGTGCAGCCCGCACGTGACACGTGAGCTGTGTGCATATATGCACTCCATGGGATAGTTTACCCATGGAGAGCAAAGTCAGAGGGGCGTGTATCTATCGGTCAAGTACATTCCGCTGCTCTTGCTGCGAAACGGGATTTCGTCAGCTCTCGCTGAGTATCTCGTGCGGGAATGAATTAATTATATAGGTATCACCGTGTGCTGGACTTTCATTTTTCTTTTAACTGAATACAATGACTTTATGCATAGAAAATTGCTCTAAACAATGACAGCGACGACGATATTATATAGTTTACTCGATCAGCAAGTATAATACGTGCGACGCGTAAAAAAAAGTTTCTTTCGCAAGACCGGAAAAAATTTGTTCTCCAAAGTGAACGCGAATAAATTAAAGGTGAATTGCTTATTAGCGTACATTATAATGTATCCAACATTTTGTCCTATTTTACTGCGTTATTAGTTCGAAATCATGCATCTCATACATTTTTGCTCTGACTCCAAAGCAGCAAAATATAAAAGCGCCGATCATGAGTGTCCGATAACGCACAAGAGAAGCGAGTGGCTCACGTGATCGCGAAAACTCGCTCGACTACGTACCATGACTATACTACTGTAATATCCGAGCGCGGTATTTGGGACGCAAAAAGTAAAAGGGATGGAAAGAGCCTTGCGATGCAGTAGTAAAAGGTGGTGGGCACGCCTCTTAAAAATCCAAACACGTGAACGGGCCGCAGCGGTACGTAATATCACGCGGGATATATTGTGAAGCTGTTCGTTTGTATGATGTTATTGTACCAATTTTAGAATCGTAATTTGGACGTTTGACAAGTAAAGATATATCGTCGTTCCCTACGAAGAGTAGCAGTGTTAAAATTTCCCGTCGCATAAGTAGCACAACTCATTTGACGCACGCTAGACTAGCACAACTTAAAATATCCCGCGAAGACTAGCACAACTCGCGCATTGGCCGCGAAAACTATTACAACGAATTTCTATAAAAATTTCCCGATTTTTGCAAAACTGTTGCTATAATGAACATTTTTAAATATTCACAATTTACAACTTTTTACCGAATTTAAAATTGTTTTCACAAATACAATAATTCTTTACAAGCATTTTTTAAAATTGTTCAGTTTTTTAGAAATTTTCGAAACCTTTTAAAACTTTGTGGTTTGACTGTCTTTGTCCAAGGTTTTCATGAACTTAACCAACCCAATAATCCAACAAAAACGTAAAATACTCACATTTTAAGTAATATAAAGTCGCGAGTTGTGCTAGTCTGTGTGGCAAATTGTGAGTTGTGCTTGTTTTCGTTTGAAAATTTGAGCTGTGCTAGTCTTCGTAGGGAGCGACGATATTATCTGGGGTATTCAGCTTTTTGTGGGATGTTATTATTGTATATTATTTTTGAAATAAAGGAAGATTATTCTCATTCATCGATGCTGCACGTAACGTAACATTAATTTTCAGAGTTACGTATATCCGAGAACGCACAGTATTCTCTGGAATTTAATTTTCGAATTCTTAAAATAGATTTAATCCGCTTTGGTTATATGAGACTACTGTTAATTAAGTGATGTATACTACTTGCTAATTGGATTGTCAAATGAGTCGTAATGCAACTCAATAATGATGGGCAGTGAATTCTTTATTAAAAATAGACTAGGGCGTGAATACGAAAAGGATTAATTACCGAAATTTTACTCGTTTTAAGCATTATGTATTTTATCGCTATTCAACATGCAATATTATATTTCTTTTGAAAAATAATGTAAAACTATAGAGAATTTGACTCCACTTTCATTACAATTTGAATTATGTGTGAAGTCATTAAATTAGATCATTAGAAACAGATAGTCGCATCAATATATCAACAAACATCAGCAAATCCCTTAAACGCAGAGTATCTGACTGAATTAAGGTCGATTTATAAACGTGCGCATACGATCACCTGCACGCGAACACATTTGTTTACTATCGCAATGCAGATTATTGCGACATACTGGGTAATAGGCGGTGAATGGACATACATTAAACTACTTAATTGTAATGTACTTCTAATTTGCGCGTATGCTATTTAAAAATATCGAAGACCGTTAGATTTTTCGACAGTATTTAACTAAATTTACTTGAATATAGACGAATAATATAATATTTTGATAAGCATTACTCGATAGATTCAATTATATCATTGGATCATCTGTAATTGATAGAAATTATAAATCACGTGGGAAAAGGTGAATCTTATATGTCGAGGTTCTCAAATCATATTAGAACTAATTTTTTTTTTTTTTAAGTGGCATTTGTAACTCGAAAGTTCATCGCCTCATCTACGCTGCCCTGTCTTGTGTCAACCCCACCCAAGATGCACCCCTCCGATCGACACCCACCCGTCCTATTTCTACTAGATCCGTTTTTACGTTGTCCTCCCATCTGCGTCTAGGTCTACCTAGAGGTCGCGTTACCATCGGCCTGCCCTTCATGACACGCGCTGCCGTACGGTCGTCTCCCATTCTCGCTATAGGAGTATCTCACTTTTAGCAACGTGCTACAAAGTTCTGTCAAACGTAATACAAGCTAGACTCACTCCATTCGCGGAAGATATAGTAGGAGATTATCAGTGCGGATCAAATGTTTACCATAAGACAGTTGTTAGAGAAAAAGTAGGAATTTTGCGAAACCATACATCAACTATTTATAGATTTTAAAAAAGCGTACGATTCTATTAAGCGAAGCAAAATGTATCAAATTCTAGTACTTCTCGGTGTACCAAAAAAACTCGTGAGACACAGGAAAGGTCCGAGTAGGCGGTAATGTATCATAACCCTTCACGATACGCGATGGTTTAAAACAAGGGGATGGGCTCTCTACGGTGCTGTTCAACTTAACGTTAGAGTATGTCGTTAGAAAAATGCAGGTTAGCCAGCTGGGCGCAACGCTTAATGGAACAACGCAGATACTAGGCTACGCAGATGATTTGGATATACTGGGGAAACGGTACGGAAACGGTAGCAAGAAACGCGGAAATCCTCATAAAGGCGGCAGAGTATACAGGGTTAGAAGTGAGTGAATCCAAAACAAAGTACATGATTGTGGATAACCTATAGGCATCTGCAGAGGGGAGGAAGAGCTCAGAGTTGGGAATTTCCCTTTTGAAAAAGTTAGCGAATTCAGGTATCTGGGTACGACCATAAATGATAGAAACGAGATTAATGTTGAAATAAACAAGAGACTCCATTCGGGTAATGCTTGCTTCTACGCCGTGAGTAATTTACTTAAGTCGAGGCTGTTGTCTAAAAACGTTAAAATAAGAATATACAGGACAATAATACTGCCGGTGGTTCTGTACGGGTGCGAAACGTGGGCTCTCACTAAGCAGGCGGACAACCGTTTTAGGGTATTTGAAAATAAAGTCTTGCGAAAAATATACGGGACGAAGAAAGATGAGGAAACCGGGGAATGGAGGAGACTACACAATGTTGAGTTACACAATCTGTACGCATCACCAAATATTAACAGAATAATAAAATCACGCAGATTGGGATGGACAGGGCACGTAGCGAGAATGGGAGACGACCGTACGGCAGCGCGTGTCATGAAGGGCAGGCCGATAGTAACGTGACCTCTAGGTAGACCTAGACGCAGATGGGAGGACAACGTAAAAACGGATCTAGTAGAAATAGGACGGGTGGGTGTCGATCGGAGGGGTGCATCTTGGGTGGGGTTGACACAAGACAGGGCAGCGTGGAAGGCTTGCGTAAATGAGGCGATGAACTTTCGAGTTCCAAATGCCACTTAAAAAAAAAATATGTATTTTATTTTTATTATCTTTGCTTACTGCTATGTAATATATTGCCATGCATTATTCAAATTCGAAAGCAAATATGCGTCTGATAGAGATACAATCTAGAATAGTCGACTTATAAAAAGTTGTGTTTTTAGAGACAAGAAGATTCTGCATGGTCTTTTGATGAAAATCGTGTAGTATTAAAAACAATTTATTCAAATATACACTATAATACCTTTTCTTTTTTTATCGAAAGATTTTTCCATATAGTACGTATATACCATCAAACTTTATTTCAGAAGATATTATTAAATTTCGTCCCCTCTGACTCGCAGTTTGCATGTTAAAAATGACCATTATATATATATATATATATATCTTTGATTCATATTGCCAAGCGCAGTTGTGTACGTACACGTCAACTCACATTGTTCGTTATAAATACCTTCAACTGAAGTTCAAGTACAAAGTACAATGCCAAATATAATAACCCAACAACAAAAGATTACTTTTTTTACAAAATAAAGCTGTGAACCACTACAATATATATGTATATATATACTATCGCATTGTCGTTGCCAAAAGTAGAAGAAAAAAATTCGCATATCTGACCCCTGTCTCAACCCTGACCCAAATATACAAGACGCAGAAAAGTTGACAACAATTCGCTAGCCTCAAAAAAATTCAAGTCCCACGTATAATCATCTCCGCGCACAGAAAGGTAAACCCCGGCCAAACGTCCACCTCTATTTATAGCTGCCTATACGCAGCTACATAGGTATAAGTTACACACTGCGATGCAGAAGTCGTTCTAATCAGCTGGATAAGCGCACGCGGCAGCGAGTAAACACGTGCCAGTCGGTCGCGTGCAGCTCCGGAGGCGATCGCAAAGACGTGCGCTCGTGTTGCTCGAGAGAATACACAATGTGCAGCCGTTCTCTGTCGAGTGTATATATATATATATACTCCCTCTAACTTGTCGACTCTGCGCGCAATGCCATTAAAGGCTACTCTAGGCGTGCGAGCGCGATTTCATTACGTATATAATCGTATACGAACGGATGCGCTGTATAACGAAGTTAACTTCGCTGTCATTAATTGGGGATATGTATCTGCGTATTTGCGAGTTCTGGATTTTTAGTTTGGCTATACTTGTCGTGGTTGGAATCAGCTTTAATCTGGTTTTGTGCGAACAACGCGATTCTTCGCGGACTGGATTATAATAGTAGGTTTTTCTTTGTTTTGTGGACATAGCTGCGTAAAATATAACGATATTCAAGTTCACAGAGGCACTATATATCACATTAAATTTATTGTATGGTACATGTATTATTCGAGACTTCACACCTATCATATTTCTATTAAAGTTAGTTTTGAACGTGATATCATCATTTAAAATATATAAGTGAACAATTTTATAAAAAATTATGCGCATCCAAACAGTTTGTATGTACAATACAATAACAATGCTGGTATAGTATATTCCATTCATTAGAAATCTCATGATGACGTTCAAACTCACACGCGGTAAATCGTGTAGGTATATAATATATAGGCGGTGCACCTGACCAATGTAGCCTGCCAAACATATCTACTTGTATAATTGTATAATAGGGCATTTGGAAATACCTCACCAGTTTTACATATTCTTATTAAAATATTCGCTGAATAATATGTTTTCATTTTTAATTTAATAAGTCACAATGTTATAACAATATAATAATATATAGTAAGATAAAAGTATATGACTCCTATAGAAAATCGCCAATTTGAACATGACAAAAAAGACGTCGTTATAGTACGTACGTTGTTGAGATATAGGTGTATGTATACGCTACTCCTGACTCCGTATTATAAAATACAATCACCGATCTTCGCTGTTTCTCTATCTGATCGAGAATGTCAATTGTGGACTTTTTCACTCCCCGTTATTTTTCGCGCGAAAATACGGATCTTTTCCGAAAAATTCTTTACTCGCCGCAAAATACAGAGCACTATTATAGAATCATCAAAACCGCTGAGCTTGCAATCGACTATTCGAAATAGTGACGTTCGAACAGTTTTGTTTGATACTAAAAAGGCACTTCTGTCGTCCGCGAGTGCAAAAACCGGCGTCGGTCGCACACCGCGTCGATCGCGAAAATGTTTCGCTGCTGAGCTGACGATGTACCGCAGAGGCGTCGCTACGTAGAGAGGTGCATATAGATATACGCGATTAAAGCACAGCGACGACGGCAAAAAGCTCTCAGCACGCATGCGCTTGTCGCGCTTATAAGCTTATAAGTATAACGTATTTTTCCCACTTGCTCCTGTTTTTTGGTCGCTGTGCGATATCTATGCGGAGATAATGTCTGATGCGCGCTAAGATGAATTTCAAAACATTTCGATCGATATAGATAAATGGTAATTTTGACGCGCCCATACCGATGGGAGAAATGACCTATGGTTTCAGTATAGAGTATCAAGCGGATTTATTGTTTTTGGCCTGACGTTTCTATTTCTTCACTTCATTGCGTTTTCGAAATTGCGGTATACTTTTTTTCAGTCTTTATGCTGACTTTTTTTAAACTTGTTTGTTCGTTCTTACAGAATACTTGAAATGTATTATTTTATGGGATCCACAATAAGGCCTATGGTTGCTGGAAATAAAATTTAGTCCCTACGAAGAGTAGTAGATTAGATTCCACAATTCGCGTCGAAGACTATATAGTGCGTTTCGTTGTTTGCCGCGAAGACTAGCACTTTTCACTTTTCGCCTCGAAGAGTAGCACGTTTCATGGCTTAAACAAATGCTCTTATTGAGAAAAACTTATGATTATATTTAATAATTTTTGTACTAGCTGACTCTTTGCATGTGAATGTTACGATGTACCATTTGGGCGTTCATAGGTATCATCAATGTTTTAAGCATCTAGTTTTCGCGGCAAAGACGTGAAACGAGCTAGTTTTCGCGGCAAAGTTGTGAAAAGTGCTCGTCTTCGTAGAGAGCGACGATATAACCCTTTGCTATTTGCATATCTATTAACATATCTTAATGCGATTTATTGTAAATACGTATAATTTTTATGTTAATAATATAATTTTTACGGACTGAAGGAAACTAAGTGATGCATCGTATAAATTAGTGTCTTAGAATAAAACATGAGGTGGCATTAGTTAATGGCTGAAACAGCAGTTTATGTATGCAAAAATGTTTTGGATTATTATAAAAGTTTCTTTTTCGAATAACTAGCTATACACACACAATAACAATTCATCTAACAGTTCATTTTTTCATGTTATTTAATGCAATATTTATTGTGTGGATCTGTTTATAAATTTAACGAAAATAATTATTAGTTTAATTATATTACATTTTTAAGTGACACAATAAAGTCAAGCTTTCATACCAAACGAATTCGAACGGACCAATGACACCAGCTGCCGCCATCGCGCGACTGATATCCTACAAACGCGCCTTTATGCCACATTTTGAGAGAGGGAGGCCCGCAACAGAAAACAGCCTTTTCCTCAGACATTTCATTCGAGAGGGTACGTGATCGATTAAAAAATCCGCGATTTTCTCAATAATCACATAATTTATTAGTAAATTTTGAGTTAAAACGTACAACTAAGACATTTTTCTGCGTTGTTCATTGTATATTTTTTTTGATAATGTTAAAAATAACGTTAATTATGGTGTTTGATGATGGAGGTTAGATGTCGGCGTTCAACGTGTAGTGGATCTAAGTTTCCTTATTTTTCTGTTTCAGTTGCTTAACGAACCGTTAGCAACATGTCGATCCGACCAGTGTACAGGCCGAAAATCGTCAAGAAGAGGACGAAGAAGTTCATTAGGCATCAAAGTGACCGATATGACAAGCTCAAGGTGAGAAAAAACTGCACACTTACAGCAATAATAACCTCACTTTCATGCTACTACAGTGGCATTGTGCATATACTATTTGATAAAAAATAGTAAATTCTTGAAGTTAGAATTATGGCAGTAACTAAGAAATCAATATTTCGTTTTAGCGTAACTGGAGGAAGCCCAAGGGTATCGATAACAGAGTACGAAGGCGTTTCAAGGGACAATACCTTATGCCCAACATCGGTTATGGTAGCAACCAGAAGACCCGTCACATGCTTCCAACTGGCTTCCGCAAAGTCCTTGTTCACAACGTTAAGGTAAATAACAAATATCCACTCCTTAAACGCATTCATAACAATTAACCAAGTTCAAGAAGTATAACTGCTAGAAAGTGTATGTAAACACATTTTGAGTTGTTTAAATGCACATAGATTTGTTAAGCATTCAATTGAACCTTAAATATTTACAAATCCTTGTTTTATACAATTTTAATCTGCTAAAATTTTTACTAAATTTCCAACTTTTAAGTTATTTCTTCGAGAATTAACTAAATAAACAATTACTTTTAAAAGCTAACTAATATGATCAGTTATTTGCAATGTACTACTTTTGTCCTATAATGAGTATTTAAAAATTCCATATATGTGTTATATACAACAAAAGATATAGTCAAAGTTTTTAGTATTCATCTTAAATTTTTTATTGTGTTTTTTCTACTGTATGATTTTAAGTATTATATTTTGTTATAAAATAGCAGTTTTTCAAACTAGTGGCAAAGTTGATTTCTACATCAATGTAAGGCCAAGTCAATCACACAAGTAGAAAATTATTTTTTGTACTCGTCTTGAATACTGCTTTTGGATTAAGGCCGCACTGCTTTTTGATTAACTGTGATATCAAAATGTCTAAAAATTTGCATTTTACAGTACTTTCTAGATGCAGGGTTAACTAAAATCAACATATGTAATATAACAATAACGTATTAATAGTGGTAAAACATAAACCAAGTTAAGAAAAATTGCTAAAATATTTTCATGAAAGTATCCAAATTAATAATGATAGCATCAACTTGATGCTCAATAATAAAAAAAATTAAATATTCATAGAAGTTGCAAATCCAATAAATATTTTGTAATTAGATTTTACTGACAAATGTAATAAAATAATATAAAACTATTTTTCTTTGCCCATAGGAATTGGAAGTCCTGATGATGCAGAACCGTAAATTCTGTGCAGAAATTGCCCATGGAGTTAGCAGCAAGAAGCGTAAGACGATCGTTGAACGTGCCCAGCAGTTGTCTATCCGTGTGACGAATGCCAATGCTCGTCTTCGTTCTGAGGAGAATGAATAAACTGAAATTTTTTAAAATATATATACTTACGAAAAAAACTACAAAATCTGTTCATTTCTTTCACCCTCACAATTTACCATTGTTTAATTGTAAATATGAAAATGTTAAATCTATTAATTCAAGCAGAACGATTTACACATAAGTAATTTAAATATTTTATTTTGAACTTGGACATGTTTTATAAAATTAAAATTTTACTTGCTACTTCCTTGCCATCTATGAAGCAGTTCTGAAACCAATAGATTTGTGTATAGTATAGTATATACATATACTAAATACAGTAAGCTACATATACATATATATAGTACATAGCAATAGTCAGTGGCGCTGCGATCGGTTTTGTTTTCGGTTAGTTATTTTTTATCAGCAGGTAATCAGGTATATAGTCCTCCAGAAAAATTGCCAAATAATACTAACATAGAATATGGGAGATCAAACAGTGCAAACAAAATCAGCAGAAAATACAGGTTTTTCTCTATTCTCGTTGAAATTATTCTCAAAAGTGTACAGAAAATGCGAGTTCTAATACTATTTCATTGCAGATGTCAATCAAGATGAACTTATCTTGCAACAACAGAGGCGTATTGAAAAAGAGGTTATTGTTTTTTTGTCTTATCTCATGTCAAGTGCAAGGCCTCTGATCTAATTACAAAATGACTACCTAGTACCTTAAGAATTGTAACATTCTAATTATTGATTCATATGTGTCTTGAAAATTTACTTATTTTTGTGTAGATACAAGACTCAACATCTTTGGTGGGTGAAAAGGAATCTCTTAAAGCATTAGAAAGTGAATATACAGAAGACGATGTATATTTATCAAAAGCAAAAGCCTTGGCTCAAAAATATTCTTTCTTTAGAAGAACAAGGCCAGATGGCAATTGCTTTTTTCGAGCTTTTAGTTACGCATATTTAGAAAAACTAATTAACAATAAAGAGGAATATGAGAAGTTTCGAGATCTTGCACGTAAGAGTAAAGATAATTTAGTTGAGCTGGGATTTCCTCAATTCACAGTAGAAGATTTTCATGACACGGTAAGTTTGTAATATTGAAATAATTAATGATTTTTACTCATTGGTTAATCTTTTGCAGTTTATGGAAGTTATTGACAGAGTTGGGGGTGGTACAGATGATAGCTATGCAGAGCTCCATAAACTTTTTAATGACCAAGGATACTCAGATTATGTTGTGGTTTATCTTAGGCTGATAACATCAGGACAGCTCCAGAGAGAAGCTGACTTTTATCAGCATTTCATAGAAGGCGATCGTACTGTTAAAGAATTCTGCCATCAGGTCTGTAATTTGATTCTTGAGAATGATTGGATTCTAACTAAAACCTATTAATGACAGATGTTTTATACAATAATTTATATATTATTTATAAAAAAATTCTTTATCAAACTTGATCACATTAATTATTTAATTTAGAAAGATTAAAACTCTAAATTTAATTCTGTAAGCATTAAATAATTTTAAAATTGAGTAAAAAGTGATCTTACAAATGAAACAAATTTAACATTTTTTTTTCAGGAGGTAGAGCCTATGTTTAAAGAGTCTGATCACATTCACATCATTGCTATGAGTACTGCTTTGAATACTGGTGTACGGGTAAGATACATGGATCGAGGTGCTGGCACTGAAGTAACAGCTCATGACTTCCCAGAAGGTTCAACACCATCTGTCCACTTACTATATCGACCAGGTCACTATGACATTCTTTATCCATGATAATTTTTGATTAATTAAAGATTCCTCAAATCCCCTTTTGTCACTAAGAGTGAAGGATCGTACCTTCTTTTTTGTACTTTATACGTTAATTATAATTAAAATTTTCAAGAATCCATAATCACTTCATATTCAAGCGATTGCAGATAACATTTTTAAATTATGATATACTACAATGTAGCTGATATATCTATTTTATTAATTGTTTAACAAGTTAAAATTGATTATGAGAGTTAATATGCTTATAAGGAGATTCTATAGCAGTAAGAATTAGTATTATGTCATTATTTTTAAGAAATGAATCATTTGATTTGTATAAAATATCAAGTTTTCCGCTGCTTTCGACTATATATTTTGTGAATGAAAATAAATTTACTACAAATTAATCTCTAGTTTTGTTTCATTTTTTTTATTCTTGTTATAGATCTACAGATTTTGTAATTAGTGAAACAATTTTCTATGCTACAATATCTATTTTTCCAACTGAACTATCTAATGTTGATAAGTTTAAAAATGAACCCAATGCTTAAACTGATAGCAAAAATTAATTTATTATCCAAAAAAATGCTGAAGCGAATATCCAACCAGACTACATGGGCTGGATGGACGAACATGCATTGCAAAGTAAGTCAAACATCAGCTAATGTTTCAGGATATTGAAAATTTTGAAACATATATGTAATAAATATTACTATTTTTGTTTACTAGGCAGTATAATTTGTCAATAACTTTATACAGTTTGAAGTTTCAGTAAAAAAGAGGATAATATATAATTACTTTTGGGTATCACTCATAATATATAATATATATAAGCATATAATATATGCTTCTCAGGGGGCGGTCAAAATCAAATTCATTAGTTTTAAAAGCGAAATATTTTCGTCTAAAATATGTATAATACTCAATACAGTGAATTTAAATTTTATAGCACTGGGTGGCCGCTACGCTCGGACGCTAACTGCACGGTGCAAAAAGGGACTGTTTAGGCCACGGATAGGCGTGACAGCGGATTTATGCTAGTCCGTGCTATAAAATAGCGTACAATACTCGTGCCATAAATAGTCCGATACTATTTATGCCACTTATATCGTAATATACTATAAACTTTTTTCTCATTATAACTTGAAAGGAATTTTACATTCTATTGCGAAAAGGGTGAAACAAACAAGAAATATTCTATACAGATTTAAATGCACTGATCAGAAAAAATAATAACCGCGTTCTTTGTAAAATTGAGATTTTCAATTATTTGAGGAGCGAAAAATACATTTTGAAGATATTCAAAAACACCAATAAAGGGGCGCTTGAAACATCAGGACGATAAGTACGCTTAAAAATTCGATTCATTAGAATCATCCCATTCTACAAATTAGTTAAACATTTCAATTGTGACGATCATTTCATTCTTAACGAGTACGAAAAAATGTTCAACTCACAATCATCGTAGGTGACAAAAGGTTTTAGGCGCACGCAAGGCCATATCCTAGCATCCTGGGGTGTTATTCTATAGTGATAAAACAGTGATACATTCACTGTTTATCACAAAATCTTACGGCGATAAAAAAATGTATCAACTCAGAATAACCCCCCAGGAGCCGGCTTGAAATAAGAACTCCAATAACATAATGTGCAATTTGATGACAACTTGAGGTCAATTTGTGTCAGTTTTGAAATGATTACTGCAGATTCACATCAAGTTGCTATCAAATTACATCTATACAATGAAGAACATCGTCAAAATTACTGACGTCGAGACCGAGATTATGGTCCTGTGCTTTATACACAGGTAAATTGAAGGACGTGGAGATATTTGGAGCTGATCTGTTTATTGTGGTCGACACATAATATTAGTTTGAGGCTCTAATAATCATGCGTGCACAGGAGTGCTTTTATTGAAGCGATCTGAATGTCGATAAACTTGCCGATCTTCTTAAGTATTGTAGATCGCTACGAATCGTGCCGTGTGCTACGAGATGTTGTAATAATGAAGTTTTTATTAGAAAATTAAAGAGAGCTTATTAGCTCGAAGAATTTTAAGTAGACTTATATGGGACTTATCGAATCTTTACTTACCGATCTGATCATAACTACTAATGATCAAGTTTTGAATATGAAAATCTAAAATACAAAATAATATATTTGATTTCTTTATTACGATTAGTGAAACAAGATGCTATAGTTCGAACAGGATATCAGTCGTTAATTCGGTCACGAACGTTTCGACTCACAAGACATTAGATAATTCAGTTTTCTCAGTTGGCTGTATTCTTAAAATTATAATACAGAACAATAAAAGAACTTTAACTTTAATCAAAGTATAGGTTTCGGTTTTTAAAAGCTGATACTTATACATTATAATATAGGGGAACATTTTGCACTTCCACGTCGTTAACCAAGTAGTATGCATATAGTTAGCTGCCAAACAACGTAAATTTTTCAACATTAAAACAATTTTTAAGTATAATAATGATATTTAATTAAAATAAATAAATAAATAAATAGAATCAGACAAAAATTTTGATAATTTTTCATTCTTTAAATATGTATAGCATTGGGTAGCATAAATTTGTACTTATATATTCGCGTGATAACAGATTTATGCTAAGTGGTCAGTGTGCTATAAAATAGTGTAACATATACCTATACTGCGATGATATGGGTAGGCCTAGGCCAAGCTGTAGAGTATTTTTATATGACATAATTTGTTGCAGCAAACCGATTGTACGATCATGTAAAGGATGATAAGCAGATGAAAAGGTATATGTTTTTCACTCAGATTTCCGTTCCTTATTGTTAGTTATTAACAATTTGTTGCAAAAAAATGCGATTTTTATCTTTTTTTGCTTATAACTTTAAAACTAAAGGCGCTATCAGAATGCCCCAACGAGATGATTTGTAGAGAATAGAAATATCTACAAAATGAGAGGTCAAACGCCTCAATCGGATAATTAGGTCCTGAGATAATTAGAAACAAAAACGGAAAATTAGGCGTTTTTTTGAAAATTCATAGCTCCGTCATTTTCTGAGCTGGAGCGCTTAAATTTTGGGAAAAAGTAGGGATTATAATGTTCTTTATATGTGCAAAAATTGGGTGCTGTCGGATTATTAGTTTGCTCAAAATCGCGCTTCAAACTTTGCGGCGTGTTTTTTTCCGGCAGGTCTGTATGCTGTACCGTAAGTCCGATTGGAATCGGTTTTTTGATCAAATACTTGGAAGCATGCAAAAAACCGTCGTAAAGTTCGCGAAAATCGGCCGAGCGCGCGCTCGCAGTCGAGTGGTGGGGGACGGAGCAGCGCCTGAGGAAAGGCGTATAGATAGTAATAGGGGCGCGCGGCGCGCACGTTACCTATCTTTGCATTAACATTTCTCAGCCTCTACTACAGCTATTTAAATGATTTTTGTTTGATTTTGCGGTAATGAATCCAGAGAAATCACATACCGATGAGCAGAGCGTCGGTTTTAAATAGGAACAGAGAGTTCACCGAAAACATCCAACTGTACCTGCCGTAATGATTTTATCTGAAAACAGATCAAAGAATCGAATTCCTGGTTTCATTACCCCAAAATAAAAAATAAAAAAATCATTCAAATAGCTACAGTAGATGCTGAGAAATGTTAATGCAAAGATAGGTAACGTGCGCGCCGCGCGCCCCTATTACTATATATACGCATACGCCACTCTCCGGCGCTGCTCTGACCCCCACCACTTGACGGCGAGCGCGATTTTCGCGAACTTTACGACGGCTTTTAACATGCTTCCAGGCACTTGATCGCAAAACTGAAATCTACGTTTTGTAGTGCACGATGTCAACTTTTCGACCCTTTTTTTGAAATTTCAATCGGACTTACGGTACAGCATACAGACCTACCGGAAAAAACATACCGCAAAGTTTGAAGCGCGATTTTGAGCAAACTAATAATCCGACAGCACCCAACTTTTGCACATATAAAGAACATTATAATCCCTACTTTTTTCCAAAATTTAAGCGCTCCAGCTGAGAAAATAACGGAGCTATGAATTTTTGAAAAAACGCCTAATTTTCCGTTTTTTTTCTAATTATCGCAGGACTTAATTATCCGATTGAGACGTTTGACCTCTCATTTTGTAGATATTTCTATTCTCTTCAAATCATCTCGTTGGGGCATTCTGATAGCGCCTTTAGTTTTAAAGTTATAAGCAAAAAAATACCAAAATCGCATTTTTTTGCAACAAATTGTTAATAACTAACAATAAGAAACGGAAATCTGAGTGAAAAACATATATCTTTTCATCTGCTTACCTTCTTTTACATGATCGCAAAATCGGTTTGCTGCAACAAATTATGCATGGAGGAAGAGAGAAGGAGACCAAACTACCTACTTTCCAAATGGCTCCCTTTTTCCGACGAAGATCGCCAAGTCCGCTTGGCAGAACCGCCAGACCTAGCGAGTAACAGAGCTCCTGTCGGTGGCTTATGGTACTATAGTGAATTGCAAAATAATATCGACGGCTGATATGAGAGCAAGATTAATGTATAAATTTTTAATTAAACCTATTATTATTAAATGTATGATAATTTTTTATATGCAATAAAACAGTTAAAAACTTAAACTTAAACTACTATATCCAATCAATTAAACTTAAGCCCTTTACTAAACCCCCGAATGGGGGCGATGATCATATACAACTTTCCCTTTTTATTTAACAGAGATCTCTATGGTCGTGAGGATAAAGACGTCGTCTGCCGACTTTTTGACTAGAGTTCAAATCCAATGCTCGATTTTTTTTTTATTTGCTTTGCTTGTAAATGTTCATTTCAATATTAAATTAATCTTATTTTCAAAAAAGAAATTAAATTTATAACAGTTTGTTAAAATAACGGGTAAAATAGCTTGTAACCTACTCTGTTTACGTAAATCTATAAAATATTATTTTAACAAATTATTATAAACTTAATTTCTTTTTCAAAAATAAGATTAATTTAGTATTAAAATATACATTTACAAGCAAAGCAAATAAAAAAAATTAAAAGAAAGTCGAGAATTGGATTTGAACTCTAATCAAAAAGTTAGCAAACGACGTCTTTATTCTCACGACCATCGAGATCTCTGCTAGATAAAAAGTGAGAGTTGCATATGATCATCGCCCCCATTCGAAGGTTTAGTAAAAGGTTTAAGTTTAATTTAGTGGATATAGTAGTTTAAGCTTAAGTTTTTAGCTGTTTTTAGGATGCAAATTTTGAAATGAAAATTGATATAAAAAATTTACATTAAATCTTGCTCTCATATCAGCCGTCGATATGATATTATTATGATAATATAGTACCATAAGCCACCGGCAGGAGCTCTGTTACTCGCTAGGTCTGGCGGTTCTGCCAAGCGGACCTGGCGATCTTCGTCGGAAAAAGGGAGCCACTTTCGGCGATTCGGGCCATAGGAGTTTGGTCTCCTTCTCTCTTCCTCCATATGAAATTATGTCACAATAACACAGTTTTAAATCCCTACATCCTGGTCTATATATATTGTATATTATGACGGCTATACGGAGTACGCGGCATTATGGGATTGCACATGCGCGCTGGAGTTTGTCAATATGGTGAATGTCAGGAAAGAGTCGTCAGCTGTTGTTTAGCGTTTATGACGTTGTAAAGCACTAGTGAGTTTCATTGAAAGTTCATTACTACTTACGTATATAAGTTCATACATACAATACGTCGTATACGATGAATAAGTTGGAATATGTCTCGAGAACTAAAACGTTAAACTATAACGTTAAAAATTAGTCATGCATAACTTTTTTATACTTGGGAAAAACCTTGTATTATATATGCATAATAAACTAGTCAAATTAATTGATTTTAAAAATATATAAATTTATTGAAACTATTTATTAACTGCTGGAAACGAAGAAATTTCCCTGTAAAATGGCTTCTGCTTCTAGTACTAGTGCTCGTAGTTTATTTGTGGAGTCTAAAATGAGACTTGCTGATAGAGTACAGGTGAACATTAACAATATTGCATCTTTGACAAGACAAATTCAGAGAGGTTTAAAGAGTAATGAAGTAAATATATTCAAATCACTTAAGATTATTGTAAATTGGGCTCATTTATGAAATAATTATTTTATAACCTACTTTTCAATTGCAGATTCTGATGCAGGCAGCTAGAACTTTTGCCCAGCAAGAACAAGGTTTAGAAAGCACAGAAGCCAATTTAAAAAAGCTGTCGTTGATCACTACTCATTTAGAATTTCAATTAAATGCTATCGACCAAAGTGCATTGAAGTTAGAGGAAGTTACAGAACAAGTTCGAGCAATGCAACGATAAATAAACCATTGAAGTAGCATTTATTGAGAATCATGGGACTGCAATGTATAATAGTTTTGTTATTTTATGACTGAATAGCTATAAACAAAATTTGTCTTCTCTATGAGAATGCAAAGCATACAAGTTTTATTGTTAAAGAATTAAATCATTGTTTGTAATTTTGAACGAGATCTGAAATTATTATTTTTAATAAAATAAAATAAAAAGTTTAATACTATATATAAATATATTTTCTTTTTCTTTATTTTATCTATGTGTTTTAAATATTTAAACAAAAATACACGTATTAACTTTATTGTTCTCTTTTATTCACAAGGAAAATTTGTCCTGCTTTCTTGCAGGTTTATAATGTAAGATCATAAAATATAGAGATTAGTTAATAGAAATTTGAAGACTCAGAAGTTTAAAAATTAAAATTTTAATTCACGCGCCTTTGCCGCCCCGCCGCCTTTTTCTTTTATATATTTGGACCGTGCAGCGAGACGCGCCCCAATGGCCAGCGGATCTTGTTTTGCAAAGTGAAGGGCGAAGGTTAGGTTTATACTGGCACATGCAGTGCAGCAGTCGGTGCCTGTAGCGAATGAAAGTGTAAACGTAGAAGCATTTTTTTGCTTTGTATAATTGTTACATTAGAAGATAATTGTTGCTAAGAAATTATGAGTTCTGCAGTGAAGAAGAAATGTTCTTTAAGACGATGTACTGTGTTTGACTGTAGATCAGGAACATACAGTGATAGACGAGTGAAAACTGAAACGGGCCTTCGACAAACCACAATATTTACCCCACCTATTAATGTAATGTATTTCAAAATTTTCAACTAGCATTCTTTTATGCTAAATTTAAGAAAGTTAAGAAAGTGCAGCCTTTTTAAATGTGAATATATATATTATGTTTGTAGAAGCCAGAGCTCCTGAAAAAATGGTCCAAAATATTGAACAAAGAATTGACAGAAAAAGATAGAGTTTGTGAATTGCATTTTGCAGAACATTACGTGATAAAATCAGATCACACCAAATTACCCGATGGAACAGTATTTTCGTTACCTAGAATAAAATATCGTTTAACACCAGATGCGGTTCCTTTTAACCCTAATAATCCGGTAAAAAAAAAAAATATTAAATATTTTTACAATCATCATTAATTATAAAATATACATATTAAAATTCTCATAAAATTGTAGACAGGTGAAGTTGAAACAGATGAACAAGGAAAGGAAAACCAAATAGCAGATGTACCATACAACTTTTATTTAAATACCATCAATATTTATCAGGTATTTTTTTATGTATTAGATTACCTTAAAGAATCGATTA
The DNA here is from genome assembly GCA_037356405.1 of Nasonia oneida. Lineage (NCBI taxonomy): Eukaryota > Metazoa > Arthropoda > Insecta > Hymenoptera > Pteromalidae > Nasonia > Nasonia oneida. The sequence continues at coordinate 128,033 of JAZHPH010000126.1, read as the reverse complement.
AATTTTTAGGGTGTATCAGACCAGACAAAGGATGGCTTTCTAGTGGATCATCAATATTTTATTGATGCAAGGAAGCCAGATCAATACGTTTATTATAATAAAGAAGTAGCTGCTTGTTTTATGATTCCAAGTATAAAAGATGCATTGGTAAAGAAAAAAGAGGTAAGAAGAAAATAGTAATTATTTCATTCAATTCATATTTTGATATATCTGCTCAACAAATCATGTATTTTAAATAACTTTGCTACAAATGTGTTTAGGTCTCTGAAACAAGCGATGCAAATGATAATGATGAAATTACTATTTATGGTACAGATGATACCATTAAAGATACAAATGATAGTACAAATAGTAATATCATTGATGATACAAATAATAGTATGAATAATTCCATTGATGACACAAATAATGGTACAGATAATATCATCGATGACCCAAATGATGATAGCAATTTTGAAGTAATGGAATTTGAAGAGGTTTTCAATGTTGATAAAATAGGAAAACCAAAGTTGAAAATACAAGAAGTTAAGGATTACCTTATGGAGAATCCACTACAAAGAACGTGGAGTTGGATGAATTACACAAAAAAGGATAATGGTATCACTTTTGCTCAACTCGATTGCAGAAGCAGAAAAATTAGATGTTTTGTAGAAGTACACGAAGATCTATCTATAACGGTATAACTTGTTTATCGTATAAAATACTTCCGGTTTATGTAAATTTTTATATTGCTCAGAGTTAGATTTCACAATATTTATCTTTAAAAAATGTCAAATATTTCATGTTATAAATCATATTTATACTATGATTGCATTCAATTGACTGAAAACAATTAAATCGACTCAACCAATGTTTTTTTTTATCAACCTTATCAAATCAAAGTTCTTCAGTATAATAGATATTATCTGTTTTAAATGAATTATTAAAGTTGATTTTATTCTTCAGCTTCATACAGGGGATGACAAAGTAAGTTTAGAAATAGAATTTGAATTGACATCAATTCAAAGTATTTCAAAAATGTTACAAACGGTTGTAAAAATGAAAATATGTTCTGGAACTGCTCTAGAAAAGGAAAGGCAAGTATTTTATAACATACTTTAGAATTGTGATATTTGTCAAAAATTATAATTTGACTTATTTCTTTGATGGAAATTAATGTTGTCATTGAAATAAAAAAAACAATGTCATTTGAGCACATTTTACTAAAACAAAAATTTGTTTGCAGTCGAAGTGAAGATTGTACTGGAATAATTATTCCAGAAGAAGAGTACAAGTGTGCGAGGAGCTTAGATAGATGTATAGCTTGTCGAAAATTAAGGATTAGAGTGATGCACTTACGAGATAACAGAGATGTGAACGTCAAATATTTAAATTTGAAAAAGCAATATGAACAATTAAGGCGGAAATCAAGGTACCTAGAAGAAAAATTGGACATTAAAACCACAAGATTAAAAGCTATAACAGAGATGATTAAGTCTGTCAACAAATATGGTAAAAATTATGAAACAGAGTCATGAATTAACTTTGCATAAGTAAAATGAAAGAGACTGATGCATAGTGTATTTAGTATTATATAAGTTAGTTTGTACTTTTCACTTTCTGACCGTCATTATTTTACTGAACATCTTTAGATTTTTTATGATGATACATTTTTTAGTTACTTAGTTAAGATTTTTATATAGCAATTAATATTTGTTGGTTGAATTTTTATAATCTATAGTTGTATGTGCCCAAGTCACAAAAAAATAAAAATTTACTATTAATGTATGTCATTTCGTTTAAAAGTTTGTATACTTGTATTTAAATGGAAAATACGTTTGAATCAAATATCATCAATGCCTACAGATTAAAATTTTTGTTATGTAAATATACATTTACAATTTTATTTTACAATCAATATTCTACGGAATATATCAGATGAAACTTTAATGTTTGCATTTCCTATACGTCTTCAATGATCGTTATGAAAACAGAAGGGAAATATAAAATTTATAAAGTCAATGTACTATACCTGTACAATAATTTAAATAATATTTTTGTAATTAAACTAAATAAAGTACTTCTATTGAATGCACTTATATTTATTTACAAATCTACTTTTAACATTCCTCAACACAAATCTGTTATAGTAATTTGTTGATGTTATCTTGAAAAATAATAATGTCGAACATAACATAACAGCTGTTTGTTTCTTGACTTACGTGCTCGTTTTACGCAAACTAAAATTAAAAATAGGTACCGTCTAATGTTACAAGGAATAAATGAATATACACAAGACAATAGTGCAATTATTTTATAACGCGATCCCCTTTTAAGTTTGAGTAAAGTGGGATCACGCAAATATTTTATTATGTAAACTTTGTGGAATTGATTCTTGTCGCTTTCTTTAATATTTATATAAGGTACACATAGATACATCTTAATTTCATACTTTTTAGTCACAATGTTCCGATGCTCATGAATACGCTGTTTTACACTTTATTACAGAGCGAATGAAAATTATTTTCAATGATTGAACGCAACGCCATAACAAGTTTAATATAATAATTTCATCGCTATTATTTTTAGTGCCATATGTCATTAACAGATACGTTTTATTATATCGATCCTTTGAAACTCAATCTATTTCGACACTATATATATATATATATATATATATATATATATATATATATATAACGAGTTTTAAGAAACAACATTTTTAGGTGCATTCGTTAATGTATGCCGATCACCTTGACGATAGTGAAAATCCGTTATAGTTGTGAAATATTATATGAATTATTAAATTATATTTTTCATTTATTTATAGAAGTTCAATTTTTACAGTAATAGATTATTGCTTTTGTGTAATATCAAACATTTAATTATTCTTTCACGGATTTAAAAGTTATGAGCATCAAAGTTATTATCGGTATACATAGATACATATTCATACTATTAAGTTCAAATATTTATGGCTTTTCACTAATAATATATTATAAATATTCATGTGATTTCCCTCTAATAATTTATATTTTCTGAGTATAATTATTATGATTTACACATATAATTCGATATGTATATGTATATGCAGCGAACTAGACAGCAACTTGCAATTCACATGATGAAGTTAAAAATGCATAAGTTTTTACGTTCCAGTGAAGTTAATTCCTTTTTAGAAATGCACGATGTTTCTCGTAAAACATAAACGAAGAAATTAAAAAACTAAAATAAAATCTTTAAAATGCAAAAACGAGAATATAGCTCTATTTTTAATTACTGTTACTATTATATTTTCTCATTAATATGTGATTAGTTTTATTATATTAATATTTGGTTTATTTCCGTTTTTATATTATATATATTTATTAAGTTACAATTGTTAATATTTTACTACAATATCTTACTATATAAAAATGCGTTACGTAATTGAAAACTATGTATAATTATTCAAAATGATGATAAACTTACTCAGGTAACAGTTCAAAAAACTTGAGCTGCGATGTTTGCAGATCTAAGGCTACGTGTATTAGCAAATATTGAATTGTTCATATTATTATTCTCTTTATTTTATTCTATTTTAACATTTTGTTAGCAAACATTTCACTAATTATAACACTTTTAAATATTAATTGTTAACTTTATCATACAGAGATATATAGATTTTATTATTGGAAATTTGTGTTCTTCAAAAATATATGCATGAATTATAGTTTTAAAGTTCATACATTTGTTTGAAAAATATCTCTTTTCAACTATAAGGCGAAAAAAATGTTACAATGCTCTTTAAAAAAACGCAAATCAACTGGAAAAAAATACATAACAATCATTGATAGATCCATCATCATTAATCACTGCTTTTCTTCTGCTTGACACACAGAGAAGGAAACTCGAATTTTGAAAGATGCAATCATAGTTAAGACAATATTACACGACCATGCTTAATTTGAGATGGTTTACTTCTCTGCAACTTCAATGATGAAAATCAATAGATTCTTGATCTAAAAAAAATCTTTTTGATCACCATATAGTAGTTTATTAAAATTCTCATATAACATTGGATAATTTAAATACTTATATAAGTCTATTTTTATGTATGTGCATTCCAAGCGCTGCGTGTGCCTTTTACGTGAAAATATAGATTCTGTATAGTTAATATAAATTCATTTGTTTTGGTTTACAGACTGTAATATTTTAAATGACAATATTAGTTCGTAATATTTTAGTTTGCGAGTTATGCATATTTTATCTCTCGCCAGCATCGACTTGCAAATTTATATATATATATATATATATATATATATATATATATATATATATATATATATGAATATAACGTTTATACGCCTGTTTAGAGTTATGCGTGTCGTGTGATGTGATCGTATAAAATAATGTCAAAATTATAAAATCGAAGTAAATATATTTGGCTTTTTATAATAGAGGTCTATTTTTATATATAATTATTGCTGCATCATATATCAAGTATATAAATCTTATAAAAAATCATATCGATATCTCGGCAACGCAAACATTCGAATTCGCATACTTTTAACCGAAGACGTACAAATAATCAAAAAGTATACCGCGTGTGCAGACTAGACTAGTTAACATTCGTATTTTCTCTACCGCAACAATAAAATAAATAAATAAAAACAATAAAAAACAACGTCGCGTCTTTTTCGCACGCGCATCTCGTGCATATCGCTAAACGTATTAACATCAGGGTTGCAATTCGCCGCTCATCCCTTTTATTACATAATAATGTTAACGCTACCAGTACACCGGACGCGCAAGAGCTGTCACACTGCGCGCAGCTCTCGCGCCGCCTCGATTACCATCTAGAACTATACACTTATATATTTCCACAGTTTTGTGCATTGCAGGCGACAGCGCGAAATAATGCGCGATAACGCTCGCTCGCTCGCTCTATCGCGTTGTACCTATATATCCTAATGAGATAGTTGTATATATATAGGGAGAGATGATAGAGCCGTGCGAGCGCGCGTGTATATACCGGTAATTGTTGTTTGTGAAATCACCGCGGTGAAAATGTTAATTACCTTGAATTCCTGATAATAGTATGTGCAATTGCGCGCAGCCCGCGTTTCGTTTGAATTTAATGTGTGAATCGTTTTGTCAATTAAATCATATTATATGTATCCTGAGATTTTTATACACCGCGGAGAGTAAAAACGCATTTTCACTATGAATACATTTCACGTGATTTGATAAATGAAAACACAACTCGGTCGAAAAGCTACTTTCAATATATGTTGAAACGCATCAGCATCTTTTAGTTATATATTTGTTATTATAACGATCTATTACTTCGCAATGTCTCGGATGTTTGCCTTGTTCATTTTTATTTACACTATGACTATATGTTATCGCGATGAGTAAAATAGAAGAGCGTTTTGTGTGTAGTAGTTAAAATTATATTCTGATGTTTTGCATCGTCAGAATTTTGTATATATATATATTTTTTTTTTATGCTTAACAGTCCCCCACGATATATTCGATTGTTCGTGTATTATTCATTGTTTTTGTAGTAGTGTACGCGTAACAAATAATATAATTTATCGTTATATTATATCGTCGCTCTGTGCAAAGACCAGCACAGTTCAAATTTTCAAACAAAAACTAGCTCACGATTTGCCGCGAAAAGTAGCACAGTTTAGAAATGCCGCCAAGACTAGCACAACTCGCGACTTTATGTTACTTTAAGTTCATGAAAACCTTGGACAAAGACAGACAAACTTCAAAGTTTTAAAAAGTTTCGAAAATTTCAAATTCGGTAAAAAGTTATAAATTGTGAACATTTAAAAATGTGCATCATCCGGGACATTTTCGCAAAAATCGGGAAATTTTTATAGAAATTCGTTGTTTAAAGTTTGAGTTGTGCTAGTTTTTGCGGTAAATGCGCGAGTTGTGCTAGTCTTCACGGGAAATTAAGAGTTGTGCTAGTTTAGCGTACGTCAAATGAGTTGTGCTACTTATGACGGGAAATTTGAACAGTGCTACTCTTCGTAGGGAGCGACGATGTATGCCTTATATATTAATACTGACTACCCCAATTTCATCATTTACACATTGTTATTATAATTCTGATCTCTCGCGTCTCTCTAACATTATTGCTCACAGGTCATAATTTGGCATGGCCTGCGCATAGACATTTTTTATAATATGTTAATTCAATAATTCGCACATTTGTTTTTATTCATTATCTTAAATGCTGCTGATCTTGATTTCCCTTGCCTTTTAATCATCCCTCACTATACTAATACGTACGTCATACATTTATATTATGCAAGTTCAACGTGTCGTACGAAAATAATAAACATCAGTGAGAATAGTATCTAAAAAGTGCAACTGAGTGCATATTGGTCCGTACGATTAATTTTTGCCTCTTTTGCAAGCATTATTTTCAAGTCCTGAATTATTTTTATAAATATAAAGTGAAATTTGCGCTTTGATAAATAAATTACATTTACATGTTACATTATTAATAGAAAACGTTTCTATGCATAAAAAACATGTATTATCTTGTATCTGAGTTCAATATCAAATTATGTGTCATATTGTGTATTTTCAGATATTGAATTATCATTAATTATTATTACACATCATACGATCAGAAACACGTCCCAAGCTTCGATCGCATATCATATTACATAGTGCATATTGATTTTTTTTATATAAATTCACAAATGACAATTGTTAAACTTTGTCGAAACAAGTTTCTCAAATTAAACAATTATATGTATATGAGTCATTCTACGAGAAGTCGGACACTTTACGGTCGAAAAATCGAGCTCTTGCAATCTTTGAGGGCACACTGACCAGACCAAGTTTTTTACATGCGTTTGGACATACAAAATGTAAAAAGCATGGGTGCCACCTCCAAACCATATGCCAACAGAAAGTTACGGGCCAGTTACTAATTGCCAATAAAAAATAGCCTTTATTTCGCCCCGGGTAATTTATTACCTGGCCGAGTTAACATTATTTTTTCGTGCATTAATGGATAGCCGAGCCCGAGGCCTTGAATTTAAAAAAGAAATTGTCGAAAATGACCGTCCCCATCAAAAGTTACGAGCAATTTAAAATAAGGTAAAAAACGTTGTAAATGAGAGAATCTGACAAAAAAGTCAAAATTCTTGGTTTTCAAGCATTTTTCCCATTTTCGACGATTTTCACCCTATTTTAAATTGCTCGCAACTTTTAATAAAAACGGTCACTTTCAATAACTTTTTTTTAATTCAAGATCTTGGGCTCCAAAATAATGATTTCTTGGCCAGGTAATAAATTACCCGGGTCGCAATAAAGGCTACTTTTCGGTAGGTAGCACCCATGTTTTTTACATATTGTATGTATGTTCAAACGCATGTAACAAACTTGGTTTGGTGAAAGTGCCCTCAAAATTGCAAGAGCGCCATTTTTCGACCGTGAAGTGTCCGACTTCTCGTAGAATTACTCATAATATATCGTCGGTCCCTACGAAGAGTAGTGCGTCGGAGACACACTTCTTTGTTTGCCGCGACGACTAGCACTTTTCACTTTTCGCCGCGAAGGTAGCACGTTACATGGCTCAAACTAATGCCCTTAGTAGTATGAGAAAAACGTATGATAATTTAATAATTTTTGTACTAGCTGACTCTTTGCATGTGAATGTTACCATGTACCACTTTGGCGTTCATAAATATCATTAATTTTTTAGGGACAAAGCCCCGAAACCGCAAGTGTTTTCATGAAAAGTGCTATAGTCTTTGCGGAAAAGACGTGATACCAGCTAGTCTTCGCGGCAAAGTTGTGAAAAGTGCTAGTCTTCGCGGCAAATGCTTGACCTATGCTACTTTTTGCAGCGAAAAATGAAAAGTGCTACTCTTTTTGAGGGATTTGAAACGTGCTAGTCTTCGTAGGGATCGAAGATATATTGACGAGTGACGATTAGATTATTATATAACTTTTAAAAATACTAAAAAAAAATTATTTTTACATCCATATCAGAATATTGATATGATTGTAAATGTTGTCACTTGTAAATCTATGTTTTGGGTATGGAAATACATATTTATTGCTTTGATGTTTAAAACTCAAAAATTTTGTCTACCTTAGCGGGATTGTTCATTTTGTTACCTTTATAAGTTGAGTATATTAAGTACATAATATACTGAAAGAGCCAAAATATGTAACTATGAGTATACTTAAAAGTGTATGAGCCTTTCATTTTGCAAGCGCTGCCGTGCAATAGTAAATTAATATTGAATTTTGAAATGATAATTGTGGATTATAATTATAATTTATAAAGTTTTCCAAGTTTTTCAAATAATGCATGATATTATAATGCAACAATTTAAATATGTATACTTATAAAAGTTTATGAGTTTCCATTTCACGGGCGCTATCGTACAACAGTAAATTTATAAATGAATATTAAAATTTATTTCTTTATAAAATACTGAAATAATAAAGCGTAAATACTCAAAATCCAAACATATTTCATATTACATTGTTGTGCATACTGCAGCTTTCAACTCGTGTTTCAATTCTTGAATAAATATCAGCCTTGTATAAAAAATCTTAATTTTGGCCACTGACAATGAAGTCGGCGTTAAAGCTCGAACTGTTCAACATTATTCGAAGTTTCGATTAATACAGATCGAATCCCTGGCAATAACAATAATCCTAGAAGAATTTCTATAGTTCATCAGGCTCCATTCTGCAGCTGCTAAAATTTATGATCAATTCAATAAAATACAAAGTATTAAACATCGATGATAAGGATGGTACACGCATCCAAACTTTATAGTGTTCGTATATCGATCGGGCTTATTGAGCTTTTATTTAATAAGGTAACATTATAGTATCGCGATACATTGATTTCGCTGAGTCGCAATATAATCATTGTTTTCGTACAACTCAAATGCTCTTTCAACGAAAGATGTATATCGAATTTTCAAATTCAACTTGCAAGGAGGTGATATTTCATGATATATAAATTGAAAATTCCTCGCCGTAATTCACCTCGTCTTAAGTCACAATCAGTACGATCTTCTCCGAAAATAACAATGACAAGAAAAGGATAACGAATCACTCGCCAGCCGCGCGCATACATATACATGCATTGTATAAGAAAGAATCGATCCCACATCAGAACACATCCTCCGCAGTAAGTTCTCTCTCGGTACGGGCCTTGTCACCTCGCGGAAACATCACAGCCGCAGCAGCCGCAGCTGTCCTTGTCACGTGCGCACATCGCGCGCAGGAATAGACGCTAGATTCGCCTACAGTATGATCGATGTCCAGACGTTTAATAATACACCTACTACCCAGCGAGCCGCCGTCGTTCCCTCCTTGTCCGAGGCCCTCTCTCGCTCTCTGCCTTAATAAACGCCGCAAGAATCGATTCACGCTATGTGAACGTTTTGCACTTGATGCTGGTTCACCCCGGCCATAAAGTCCTCGCGCAGAATGGGAAGTACCGTCGCCCCGGCGGCAGCTCTCCTGAAACAGTAATTCGACGACACGGTCTCTCTAATGAAATATCAAGGCACCATGCATGCAATAAAGCGCAAACACGCTCTGCCCATCGCTCTCGGGCACTCTCTCGCACTCTCTCTCTCTCTCTCTCTCTCTCTCTCTCTCTCTCTTTCTCTCTCTGCACACGTTACAGATATGCGGAGCAGAGATTGTGTATATAGGTGCAAAATGCCGTACGCGTATCACTGAGAGAAAAGAATCCTTGACACAAAGAAGAATTCTTAACTGTTAAGAAAATGGATTAAAATATGGAGAAATCCAAGCGTCTTTCCAAGTTTTCAGATTTTTGAATTTTCGTAACTTCCTTTCCATCGACGTAAAGTCACTAGCTCTTTATAATTACTTGTTTTCACTTCTTATTATCATTTAGTATCGCTCTGAGACTATTCAATGTTGAAAGATTCTTTGTTTTTGCAAAATATATTCGAATGATAGCACGATAGGTATCATACGAATATAACCTTACACATAACCCCGCTTTTCTGTGTGCATGAAACTATCACAAAAGTATTTATGCATACAGAATCTTCGACTACATCGAACAAGCCCTACGATATTTTAAATATTGTGCATCAATATGCTTTCTTCCAGGTACGTAAAAAAAGCATATCACGCGTGAAATAGTATAAACGCATGTACGGGTCTCCGATTGCAGCCGACACGTTTCGACGCCTCGCGTAGTCGCGCTGTTGCTGCATTCGGTCGATAAGTTTTTACCACAAGGTTTTTACCACCGACAGTGTGCCACAATCGCTCAAAAAATCCTAAATCCTGAATAGTTGAGAATTCTTCTCTTACTATAAAGAAATTTTCGTTTGCAACAAATACATGAAAAATAAGCTGTGGTTAAGTCGCGAATCCTTTGCGACAAGGATTCTTTTCTCTCAGTACGTATATGTAATATGATGAGGCGTATCGGCTATGAATGCGGCAGTAGGTCACTATAGTATATAACACACTCTGCGGATGGAGTATTATGCTGAAAGGGAAATGCGATGCACTAGAAGACAAAATTTTTGTTTTTTGTTGAAACTGTGTTAACGGGACTGGTGTTGGACATTTTGATAAAAGGTATAATAAATAAGAGAGCACTTTGTAATATGAAGAAATAGAAAAGTTTAATTGATGATAATCAAAATATATAAGTAGGCGCAGACTAAGTCACGCAGACGTCTCATCAGTTCAAGCTCTCATGGGCAACAGAACGAAGTCGAATCTTGGAGCGGTACACATAGTGCCGCACGCGGCGCGGCTCGCGTCCCTCACACATGCATATATACACGCAAGTACACGAGTTACAAACAGATAGAGAGATTCATACAGAGTCCACACACATACATACGAATCTAGACGACGGTTAGGTGGGATATTGAAATTTTATTTTAACACATTTAATATCATATTATGTGGATCGTGTTCTTTAAATTATCACGGTGTGACCTTTACTATAAGTACTTTTGCTGAATATACAACAGTATGCATAGTAGGAAAAATCCTCAGAAAAAGCGCTGAGCTATGGCATCAGGATTCTTTCAACAGGGCTATTTTTAATTAATTTCTCAACTGCAATTAAAAAAATACATTCGTGTAATTATAGGAACGGGATTATTCGGAAACCAAAAAGGGAAATAAGTGGGCTTGTATATGATCGGGACTATACAACGTGTATATATAGGTACTCGTGAAGAGGAGCAAAAGAGAGGTAGACCACAGAGCGGAAAATATACATATGTACATCGTACATACACCAGCAACGCGAGCATTGGCTTGGAAAATAGGCTATGCACACGAAGAGAGGGAGAGAAAGAGCTTACGAAGATATAGTAAGTACGAATTTGTGTGTGGGCAAATAACGCTCGGTTATATATGAATTGTTTTGGGCTTACTTTTATGCTGATTGGGAGTGAGGACCTTAATAATGTTTGTTAATACAACTCGTATTTTTATAAAGAATCAAAGAGGCAAAATTTAAATGCAGATTTGACATGAAAGTGTATAAACTGTCGATCGCAATGATGATGAATCGATACTGTAATATATGTGCTTTCTAAAAACCAAATCTAGCTATTATGATGTTTTCATTGAAATGCTTTTCATTCCTCTCTTAAAAAAATGATGGCCTTTGTTGTGAAGCATTTAATACGTGATTCTGATTGGTTGCTGGTTGGTTGCCCATAGGCAACGTGATCAGAACCACGCTTTAAATTCATAACCCTCAAAACATTCATAACTCATAACCCTGGTAGAAATGTTTGAGGTGTTTAAAATGAAATGCGGAAACCTTGATAACAGATAAAATACATGTAATATAACTAGCAATAACTTTGAGTAAAAATTATTCATTACCAAGAGTGTGTAGTATTACAACATGTGTATTGAAAAGTGGCACCCTAACCCTATTTGAAGTAGTAATAAAGTGTGTGAATATTATTTAGTTTTTTTTAAATGTCAGTGAGAAGTTCAATTAAAAGAATAAAGAGTTTGAAGATATACTGTGTCTCTGTGCCCGAAGTCGCCCTCGGTGAGGTTTGAGAGGTGAATTTAAAGAAAAATTCAGTATCCCAGTCAGTAAATTTAAATCTAACATTATACAATGCTCTTTGAATTGTAAAAAGGCACTAGACAACTAAAATATGACACTGCCACTTCCTATGTTACCTAGAAATATGTAACCTAGATGATTCTGATTTAACCGTTAACTGAAAAACTTCTGATTTCGACTCCGACACTGATATGAATGCAAACTCATGCTATACGACTAAATAATGATAATGGGTGTTGTAGTCGGACACAAAAGTATTTGAGTTAACGTTGATTCAACTGTAAATATCTTTCCACAATCACAAAAGAAATCTATATGCAAAATATGAGCTTTCTACACCTGTTAGTTTTCGAATGAGAAAAAATGCAAAAATGGAGAAACAGGTATCGGTCTCAAAATCTCTCACAACTGTTAAAAGTCAAAATTCTAATTAATGCCTTGACAAAAAAGCTAAAATACTTATCACTTTCTTCATGTAAAAATACACTGGAAACCAGAAATACAATGTGCTAGAGATGGTAGTTTATGTGTAACTGTCTACAAGCAAAATTTGATACGCTAAATTAAAAAATTCATATGGACCTCGATGTGAAAATATGAATGAAAACAGTTAAATCATAATCATGTAGTTTACATGTTTTCTAGGTAGCATAGTAAGTACAAACCCACTGACTCTTATACTGAACTTTTCTTCAAATTCACTATTCAAACCAATGATGACGACATTGAGCATTATTAATATATTTATTAAAAAATAGTTTTGAGGGATTTAGTAACATGTTACATGCTTATAAAATATTAGCAGACGTTAGTGTGCCGCCCAACACTTATGGTAGATTTTCTACCAGTGTTATTAGACAGAGATAGAATCAAGAGCGCGCGAAGCGCGCCTTCATTCCTAGTACTATAAAATTTATATTATTCTGATGTGTTTTTCTGTTGATATTCTCATCAATATCAGGTTAATAATTGTTATAAACTTTCTTAATATTTGTTTATCATAAAATTTCGTATTTTTAATAATTATTATTATAAACAATAATTTTATTAGCATATTTTTTACTATCGGGTATATTTAAAAAGTTTTTCCCGTAAACATGTTATAATGTAGATGCTTTAACTAATTACCACGGAGTTAGATCATTTATAAGAAATTCAGATATTAATTTTGGGAAAAAATGCCTCCATTTGATTAACACGTTAACCAACCAAAATAGTTAATTTTCTACCAGGGGATATTCGTAAAATAGCCCACGTGCTAAAGGATGAATGTGGTCTTTCTAAATGGCAACACCAATAACCAACGTGTGCGGTTATCCCCTTTGGCAATATTCGCGGAACAATTAGTTTAATTGCGTTCGAGTTTTTATAGTAGTTCATACAATACTATCGATATTAATTTTGATGTCACCTTGTATAAAACGCCCTGGAAACTGTGAACCTAGATTAGGTTTAATTTCAGTCAAAGATGTTAAATTAATATCCATAGAAAAACTTCAATTCATAAGAACTTTCAATAACTGTTGATAAACTATTGGTTAAACTAGAGTTAGTAAATCCAAATTGTAATAATACCATAATATTATAACATCTGTACACAGTTCCTTAAATTTTTTTCAGACTTTTCTGCAATAATTTATAGTTACATCCTTTGACAACCTCGGAAATCTCGCGGTAACGCTATAATACACCTTGGCTATAATACCCTTTAAGGCACTCAGTCGATAAGCTGCTTAAAAAGAAAATAGAACTTTCTCCGATAGGGGGATTGACTATGCACACCTGAGCATCGTAAAAACAGAGGCAATAGCTTGAATCGAAGTCTTTTACTAGCAGTGATGTATATATATATATATATATATATATATATATATATATATATATATATATATAGTCTTTTCGTTCACGATGTCCAAGGTGACCTGTGAAGCTAACGGGCGCAAAAGCTCGGCGCGTACGGTAGCAAAGCTGTAAAATTCCGTGGAAAAAGGGAGCTGGCGAATTTTATTTTCCCATTAATTCATTGGGGTAGTTTCGCTGCGGGCGGTTATCCGCGGGATACGCTTTGATACGCGTTTCTTTTACGACTCTACGTATGAAAGATTAATTATCAGCTGCGCGATGGATGTGATTCAGAGCGTGATTTTACCATTTTTATTCTGTATATTTTGCAATTTTCAGGTCCGATGTTAGTAAACGAATAATAATTCAAGAGATTCGTAGAATATACTACTGAGTTTCGAATGCCATCTAAAAAATTAAGTATGGAATAATTTTGATACAGGATGATACGTTGCAATTACGTCACTTAATCAATTAATCAGCTCCAAAAAATTTGTCGTGTAAACTGACTTCGAATGCCTGATTTCAATTTGAAATTTCATGCAAATTGCATGCAAATGGGAATCACGATCAGTGTATTTGTCTCCGATTAAAAAATTGTCATGTATTTGATCGGTTTGAATGTTAATACACATTATATAATATTGAACGTAATTGAAGCTAGTTGTCATTGATTAATACGATTAATATTATAGTGATGTCTTATTTCGTATCACCTGCAGTATGAGAGTATTTGTTATAATGAAGTTCTTCAACATAATTAACTTCAATGAAAAATAATGTAAAATGCCGATGTTTGATTAGCATAAATCAATTAATTTATGCTAATCAAATCCTATATATCGCATAGTTAAAAGCTAAAATTTTCTAACGTCTAATGTGATTCCCCACTTTAGTATAAATTGAGTTACCGCACGTACGTATAAGTGTTTCAGTGGCAGCGGGCTTTCAAGGAAGGAGTATCAGTTTCACCTTTTAAAATGAAGATCCTATTCAAAGCAGTTTAATGAAACTTTTACTTCTAAATTTTCAATTCATCAACTGAAATGTTATATTAGAAAAATATATGTCGAATATTTGAAAAAATATTCATGCAAATATACAAGCATCATACCTATGCACAATGTATCATATATATTATACATTATGCACAATGAATTTGAGTTTTAGACTATAATGTAATTATTGTACGATTTGGGAAGTTCTTTATATTCGAGTACGTGCTAAACAGATATCTACTAACTGTTCCTTCGAGCCTCTCAACCGTACATGATAATACAAATGAAAAAAAGAGAAAATACTTACTGGGCATGCAGCAGTCCATGTATAGCCGGCGCCAGCACCGGGTGTTGCGTATGCGACTGGATTAGCGGCTGTCGCTGTGGCATAGTCTGGGCTGCGGCGAGTTGCTGTTGAAGCTGCGTCACCTGCTGTTGAGTCGTCGGCGCTTGCTGTTGAGCTGCCGCTGCGGCGGCCACCGCCGCTGCCCCCTGAGCCGCACCAGGTGGTAATTGCAGCGCCGCCTGAATCAACGGTGAAGCCGCGACCGCAGCTGCTGCCTGGACCTGCTGCTGATGTGGCTGGGCTGCCGCTCCGACTATGGACACCGACGGCTGCAGGACCTCTTTGTTCTGGGCTGCACGGGCACGTGCTAGCAGCGACATCACAGTGCGTTTAGTGGGCGACATTGCCGGCCGAGCACCTGGTAGCAGAGGCCGTTTTCGGCCACCTGCGAATTCAGGTTTTTGGGTTAGGTGCGTTTTTAAGGGGTGTTCATTACTGGATCTGGATTTTGGAGACGACTCCGAAATCAAACACAATTTCAGAACTTTTTCTATTGAAAGCTATATGACGAATCAATATGCAAGAATATTCATACAAAGTCGTTAAAATTGGAATATACCCAATGGAAATAAAAAAGAAAATAGTATCAGCTTTAATATTGTTTCATGGCTCAGCTGCTGTGCTAACTTGATTGATGAAAAAAGTGAAATATCGTTTCCAATATCAATTTTCTAATATACATATTTTTCCATCACTTTCTACCTCTCTGATTGCAAAAAGTTATAGCCATATGAAAAACCTTTTTAAATCCCGGTGAAGTGCGTATATATGTTTTAATGAAAATCTGTGAAATATGAGATCGCAAAACTACCACTTATTTTAATCAAGCAAAAGATTTAATCAGCCTTAAAAACATTTAAACGACTGATATAAACGAAAACTACTATATAATTATAGTTCTGTCGCATTTCGCGGAGCTTTTCCCAATTACGGCCTCTTCCCGCAGTCGGATTTTCCATCGTTTAACACACTCGGGGCTCGCGTGCAGGGACTGTTCTAGTTTGCGCTGCTAACGAATATGCGCGTCTATAGGTGTGTCTCCCGAACGCTTACGCAGCATCAGAGAGCGAGAGAGAGAGAGAGAGAGAGAGAGAGAGAGAGAGAGAGAGAGAGAGCCGTCGGCACGCATGCTTCGGTAAATACGAAGCCAGTGACGACGGGAAACAGGAGGAGACAATTGGGACGGATGCACAAAGAGCAATATAAATGGGCATGCCGACCGAGGGATCCTCGTCACCGATGACACTTGCAATCAACTCCGACGCGAATTGGTCTGTGGCACTGGCACTGACTCCGTGGAATAATTGCCGGAGTACAGCTGCCAGACCGCGTCTTTGCGCTCCCTTTCGTACAGCCCATACCTATGCACAATGTGTACATGTACAGGTATGTGTGCAGCTGTGCAAGTTCTCTGCACGCACATCCGTATAGAGGATAGAAGCTCTCCGCGCAGCTAGTGTAGCTGAGATCGATCGGGGAAATTTGGTTAGTCCTCATAATGACGATGTAAAGTTATGGTGTTCCTATAATGTTTTGCGAGGCTGGGATGCGCTTTGACGCGCTGCTGGTGTATGCCGAGCTTTTGCTGACAAGATCCGTTTACACGAGTGTTCGAATCAAGCTGGGATTATCCTCAAGATTGAACTACCGAAAGCGGTATTGTTTTAACGTTGCTTGGCATTCATCGCCGCGCGTTGCAGCTTCGAGAGCGCACGTATAGGTTCATTCGGTTTAGATCCGATTTAGATCGGCGCTATCAAACTGCGCTCTGCCAAATTTTTCTTCTATATCTATATTTGAGATCGCGATCTGGCTTATTTGTTCGTTTCGGAAATGCTTTAGTGTGTTAGAAAGCAAATTCGAAGAAAATAATATTGCATAAGTATATGAGAGTTACTTAATTAAATGCCGATGCTTTTCGCGTTGCCTTGAGCCGAGACTTTAAAGCAGTTTCGTTGTGTCATAACTGCGAGTGTATATAGCTAGAACAGCATTGGTTGGCGAAACTTCATTCGAAGGCGCATTGTTAACAAAAGCCGATTATGTGGTTAGAATCACGACTGACTTGTAGTTTCGAGTTAAAACCCTAAGCTTTGCGTATTGCCTGATGTAAAGCACTGAATCCCACGCACTGTAGAGGATTATATATATTTCTAAGCAGCGTGTAACGAAGGAGATTAAACTAGATAATTGCCATTTATTCGATGCGATAATAGAGTACCGAGTAAATAGTACGAAATAAATGAGTGTGAAGTAGCGATATTGAATTTTCATAACAGCGTGCGCGGAGCTCGACTTTTGAGTCATTTGTTTTGGCACTAAAGTCATCGACTTAGGCACGCTCTCTCACAGCGTGCGCGGGAACATTTGAAGCGTGCGTGGGGAAACCTATCCTGTCGCTGTCATTTGTTTTACATATGTATGATTGCGAAATTGTGTATCATTGGTGCAAGACGTCTTGTTTATAACCTATTGGTACCTAACCGAAAAGTAAACATGAGTGATAACAGTTCTTGTGATACAGACGATATATCTGATTATGGAAATGAAATTCCAGCCGAAATCGCTGCAGCATCTAAAGAAGTAACTTTAGATTTATTGCCGGACAAATCAAAACGTCTATATGTTGCAACATACAACAACTTTAAGTCTTGGCGTTCAACAAAAAAACCCACAATGTTCGTTGAAGAAATATTTTTAGCTTATTTCAAAGAATTGGCAATGACACTTTCTCCTCCGACACTATGGAACCGTTATTCAATGTTGAAGACTACCGTAAAAACTTTTGATCATATTTTTGCAAATTTAAAAATAATTCATTTTTAAATTTGCAAAAATATTTTAGTTTAGTATAATTACACTCGTATATAGCGACAATGTGTGATTTAACGAACTTTTTGTATGAATAAGCTTTCACAGGAGCGTGGCCTATTTCGCATTATGAAATAAATTTAATTTGTATAATATACTAATTTAGTATAATGTCGAGCTCCGCGACACTTGTTATGAAAAATAGTATACGCAACTCGTGCGAGGGAAACGCGACTTATGCATGTAATGTACTATACTATATCATTAAATGTTATTTCATGTCGTTAAAACTATAATTCCCTTATTGCACTGTTAATGCTGTTATTGCCCTTGAGCAAACGCCATAACAGTTCCGGGTTGGATTCAATTAAATTTAATTAGCTCGAGTCCGACTATAATTACCATTGAATCACTAACGCTCCTCAGAATCAATCATCACAAACATTGTGAATTCAAATGTTTAAAGATGATTGCTAATCACTGACAAAAGTCGTTGCACTTTTATGCGTAAACAAACTTCCTATTTTAAGTATGTATAAATTGTATGATGACATCTAATATCATATTTCTGTGCCGATCCAAGACGAGCGCATAACCTTCGGGAAACGCGTACTTATTTTTGGTTGAAACTTTGAGAATAAGTTTTGTCCCATGAAGCTTTGTTTTCGAGAATGAATAGCCTACTTGTACATAGCTAAAATCTCTAATAAGCAGGGTGTTTACATTTTGATTTGTAACTTTGGACCAATTACAGTTCAAATGATAAACAAAAAGAATGCTCGAAAATTCCAACATTAGCATTTAACATTTCTCAACAAACAAAGGGCCATGGAGCAGAAGCAAGATTGGATCGTTTCATTTCTAGGTGTAACCAAATTCAAAGTCGCCAAGTACCTCTATAATACACGATAACCGCGAGATCGGAATCTCCTCAAAGCAGCTAATCTATAGTTATTATCCGTAATAACACTCACCGAGGTTGGAGGTAACAGTGGGCAAGACAGTGCCCTGACTCTTGAGGCTGGCCGGATGGGGCGGCGAAGGCGTCGGCCTCGTTGCTCCGTCATCCTGGCCATCTATCGAGTTGGCCGTAGTAGCGGCTGTCGGCGAGTTGGCTGCCTCGAGGCTGGATGCTGGGCTGAGAGGTGCCTCGACTGCTTGTGCACCGCCACCCTCGCGGCCCTGTGTGTTCAGGATCTGCATCTCCCACATCTGCTCTTGGCGAATGTCGTCGTTGTAGTCCTGCGGACAGATCGACCGATTGAGATATCAGCTGTTTTGGCTTATCGTAAGAATTGTAGGGTGGTTTCTAAGGATGTGCGAGCCTGAAAAAGCCTTGAAATTTCTCGAGATTCTCAGATGTTTCAGAATTCCCGAAAAATTTCGGTATGAGTATTTAAAAAAAATGTAAAACGTGTTATAAAAAATGTTCATGCGCTGTGCAGTGTTCAATTATTATTTCTTGTAGATCGAAAAAATAGTGCAAAACAATTATGAATTCAAAGAAATATAATTTAGAACAAGTATCTCTATATTTTAGATTAAAAATTAGTTTCGCGGAAGATATTCCAAGACTATACATCTCTGACCTATGAGCTTTTGAGTCCTTCATATTTTATACCTATTATATTAAAAATGTTGAGGTTCTTAATAAATCTCGATTCGTATCAAGCTGGTCTCGCACATTCTTAGCGGCTTGGAACGTTATGACGTATAGGTTTCCCAAAGAAATTTAGCGTGTTTGTTTGAATTTTCGCGGCTCTGATTAAGATACCGTTTTGAATTCACCGCTCGGTATAAGAGTAGACGTATAGGTAAACGTTTATTCCGAGAGCAGAGCTTTGTTTTCGACAAACACACCATATCATTCGACTATGCGAAAATACACCGTGAATTATTTAATCTTAACACAACTGCATGGACATTGATGAAGGTGCGTACTTGTACGTACATAATATAATCTAATATAATATAATATACATCGCGAGGAGCAACAAAGGCCAGATAATCTGTATAACGCGGCATTTACATATTAAGTCTCGCGATTGTATGCGAATCGCGAGCTCGCAGTGTATATGTATGTATATAAACATTAGAAACGTCCCCGGAGAATTCTGCCCGCGTCATGTAAACCAGGGCATTATATACGCGTGTATGCATAAACGAGCCCGGAATGTAAGGACGCGATGTAAAGCCCCGCCGGTGCGCCAGCGGTAGGTATAAGGTAGATAGGTATATTCCACATCAGCGGGAGAAACGCAATCAGAAGCACATGAGCTGACTCCTGTATGCGCATACGTATACGTGTATGTATACCTATATGCCCGTCTGGTGTTGTCTTGATGCTCGCGCTACTGTGATGATGGCAACGCATCTATAGTGTTGCGGCCTCTCCCCAGAATTCCGGCTCTTTGTTCTGTCGCGAATCGCTCGAGAGATGTACCTCTCGGAATCTCCGGCGTAAGTAACGCAAACACGCGCGATGTGCTCCGAATACAGTCTGCCGCTCCCTCGCGCGATCTTCCTGGATTCTATACGTTATTTGATGATCACCCTGTGATTTCTAAAAAGTTTGTAACGTAATTCTACGCCGACAAAATGCGTTTGATGCGGAGAAGCCGCTACTATGCACGAGGCTGAAGCTAACAGTTGTCGAGAGTTTCGCGCATATCGCACTGTGTATAGACTGAAGCGTATATATATATATATATATATATATAGAGAGAGAGAGAGAGAGAGAGGCTTCTCCCGAATCGTGCTATAATCTTCTTAGGAATTGCGAAACAATTATTGAACGCATAGAATGATTAATGACGATACGCATGAATTTTCCAGCGCTATGCTCGTTCGGGGATAAAAGCTTCGAAGAGGACGGAAAGTTTTACTTACAGGAACTAAGAAGCGGCGCACTTCCGCAAGAGCGTAGGCGATTCTAGCGTGCGCCTCCGCTGGCGTCGCGTAAGCGGAAATTTCGACGTGCAGATCCTCCATTAAATGTGAAAATTTCGGATCTCCGCTCACCCTTAATTCCTCTTCCTGCGGCACATTTAAATCGCATAACAATACATCATGTGAAGCGCGCGAACAAAGTGCCTATCTCTTGCACGCAAGCTTTAGCGTTTTCGAAATTCATTTGCGGACCACCACACGCGGTATTTGTATTTTGAAATATTACACGACATTACAAGCTATTTTATAATCTATATCATTTGCAAATTAATCTGCCCGTTTATTATAGAAATATGAATAAAATTAATTTATGGATATAATAAATGCTACCCAAAATGTGCATTGAAATTCGTTTCAAATTATTCAGTTGAAAAATGCTGATTTTACAATTATGAGCAGACGAATATAATTTTGTACGAAAGGATTACTACCTTTTGTCTATCTTTCATAGATCCTCGTCCAAGCACAGCCATTTTACACATCGTGTCCTCCTGCAATCGTTTCAGTGAGTTTCCTTTTGGTCCCAGAAGTTTGCCCACGAAATTGAACTACCGAACAGAAATTTATTTATGGCATGATTTTTTATTTTGATCGATTATAATTTTGTAATCTGCTTCGTCTGCAGAATTTTTCGAGGACTATTACAAAAGTACAATATTACGAAACATCCTAAGTTACGATTAAACTTATCAAGGGGCGCGACAGCGCCGCGCTGGCAAGAAAAAGTACGAAGTACGATTTGTCGACGGCGCAATCCTATATACTTTGAAATTGGGTTTTCATAACCTTAAAAAAAATCTCGAGAGCATTTAAATCATTACTATTGCGCGTATGCGCAATCTGTTGGTATCTACTTGAATATATTAACCTAATCTTTCATGATTAAAAAGATTCATCCAAAAATATTAAGTTATTAACTTAATATTGCAAGTTGAAAATTTGCTCGGTATATTTCATTTCGTTCAAAGTTTCCATCCTCTCCCGATTTTTTTCGTCTCCTACGGTCACGTGACTCCGGTGAGGTTAGGTATTTATACACCAGTGGTTAAAGTGGTTCATCTACTTTGCCGACATTCGTCTGCTACTCGGCGACACACGCGATCATATGCATATAATAATGCTATACGATTATATGCGCGATGCGATCAATGTCTAAAGCAATAGTAGCTTATTGTCTATCGAATAGATCAAGATTTCATGAAGTGCAATAGCAAGGATGATATGCTTTGCAAAATATGTGGAAACTCCCAAAAAAACTTTTTTCAATAGTGAAAATCTTGGCAAGAAAAAGACTAATAAACGTAGTGAAATCTCTAAATATTAAAATGTCAAGTAAATATTTTTTGCTATACGCATTAAGATATCATTTTTTGGGAAAACCAATTTTAACTTTAATTTTATATCTTAATGCGTATAGCAAAAATATTTACTTGACATTTTAATATTTAAAGATTTCACTACGTTTATTAGTCTTTTTCTTGCCAAGATTTTCACTATTGAAAAAAGTTTTTTTGGGAGTAACGTTTACGTGAAGAACTTTTAACGTACGAAATAAATGTTTCACAGTCTTGGTAGTTTCGGAGTTTGGAGAAATGATGCTCTTTATTCCATTCCCAAAGGTAGTGAACAAAACATTAAATACATAAGGTACGATCGTTAAAAAGACATCTTTTATGGCCAACATCAACGTTTATTGCTTCATCAAACCCTTAATGCTCTTCTGCTGGCTAAATAATCATTCGCTCGTTATGCACTCTAGCCGTTATATTTTAGGTAAAAATCAAAAGGCTGTATTAAAAAATATCACGATCACCGAAGAATCCACACGATTGAAAGTTAAAAATTCACGCGAGCATCATCCTAAAAAGCCCAGCCGAACTGCAGCGACGGCGCGCGAAATCGGCCCCGTTAGCCAGAACAAATTGCGACGGAAAAAGGTTAATAAAAATTATGATTATACCTATAATTAAAAAAAACTCGCGAATTACTAGCAGCCTCCCTCATTAGCGCGAAACTTCGCGGCAATCCGATGCTCAAAACTTGGCTGTACGTATACACCCGCCTCAGTCGCGTACAAGATTGCATACACACGAGTTTCCATACTCGTTTGGCACGCAAAATCACGCTGCTCTGCCCGTCTATACCGCTCGTACCTCTTCCTCGTCGCAATAACAACGAACAACGAGGAAAAAAAGAGAGACTTTGAGCTGCTCATGGTCAAAGGAAGAAGCGGCTATTCGAGTTTTCCTTTGTTTAAACAAGGGGTGAGGTCAAAGTGAGAGGGTATTTTGGTTGCGAAGAAAAGTCGAGTGTTCGACGCTCACCTTGGGATGATCGCGAACGGGAACTTGGACTCTGACAGCGACTTTAATTGGTTTGTCCCTTGTGATGTCCACCATCCGCCGCTCGCTACCGTCGTAGCCGCCGCCGCCGTTGCCACGTGGACCCAGTCGGCCGCCACCGCCGTTGGAGTCTGGAAATAAGTCATTTCATTAAATCGAAGATTTTTACTGTTGTCTACGATTGCTAATATTGATATGATTTATTCTTATCGAGTACAATTTTTAATTTAACGTCGTAATGTTATTGATTTTTGTTGCAACGCCGGTACCCTAAGCGGGTCTTGGGCGTAGTCGTCCAGAGCGGAAGGGTGGGTGCCTATCACCACTACACAGCGCGTCCTAAGGTTGCGGATAGAGGAACGGCCTCTGAGAAGGAGGTTAACTGCGAATAAATCGAATAAGCAGCCGCGGACAGCCGATAGGCCCGGGCGTGGGTATGATGAGCCCACACTGGCGAACGCATTCATCTAGAAACACTACGCAAGCACCACCATAACAACGAACACTCAACAATATTTCCTATTTTCACTTTCTCTTTCTACCTGACTATGTCTATATTCTATCTCTTTTAGCACACATTACAAAAATCCTGCTGTCGTCGAGGATGCGGGAGCGATGACAACTGCCCCGAAAGGGGATGTGTAGAATGATTCGCCACCTGGTCTTACGCGGTAACGAAACCAGCGAAGGCGCGCTGCCTTGCAGGGGGGCGTTAGGATACGAGAATGATTCCGTAGTGTGTCCGACGATGAGTTGGCTCCGTCCTCATCAAAGTCGGAAAGCTCTCATATTTAGTTCTAGAGAGGTATGGGGGTTATCACCTCTAGAACGGTTGACTCACCTGCGTTCGGAACAGGATCCAAAACGCGCGGGTTTAACTTACTATCATGGCTCAAAAAAAACAAAACCAAACCAAAACCAATAGGGACTTAAAGGTGGAAACGTGGAATGTGCGCAGTTTATACAGAGCAGGCGCGTACCAGGAAATCTTAAAAGAAGCTGGCGAGCGCGAATTAGATTTAGTAGCAATACAAGAAACTCGGTGGCAAGATAGCGGGATTTTAGCAAAAGATAACTTCACCTTTATATTCGGGGGCGCGAGCGGATACTCCTTAGGTACCGGATTTCTGGTTAGCAAAAGAATTATACACGCTGTTAAAAGTTTCAAATTCGTAAACGACAGACTCTCGTATATCATCATCGAAGGAGCGTGGTACAATTACGTGGTTATTAACGTACATTGTCCTACGGAGGACAAAGAGGAAGAGGTAAAGGATCTTTATTACGAAGCTTTAGAACAATTAATCGACCAATTCGCGTCTTACGATACCAAAATAGTAGTGGGGGATTTCAACGCTAAAATAGGGAAAAAGGAAATGTTTAGGCCCACTATAGGCAAGGAAAGTCTGCACGAAACCAGCAACGATAACGGTATTAGAGTCATAAATTTCGCGGCGGCAAAAGATCTTATAGTAAAAACTACGTGCTTTAAGCACAAGGATATACACAAAGCAACGTGGACATCGCCGGACGGAGCCACGCAAAATCAAATCAATCACTTCCTTATCGATAAGAGGCGCCACACAAATGTACTTGACGTAAGAACCTATAGGGGGGCGGACGGATATTGCGACTCGGATCATTTTCTAGTAGTGGCCAAATTAAGAGCCAAATTAGTAGCCGGGCAAAATAGTAAACGAGCGAACAAAGTAGAAACCATCGACATTGAAAAGCTACGAAACGGGGTAGAGCGAATTCAGTATCAAGTTGAAATAAGTAACCGGTTTCAGGTTCTCGAGGACACAGATGCACCGACGGAGGTAGATGACGACCCAAACAGTCTATGGGGGGCTATCGAAAGAACGGTAAAAGAGGCCGCGAACAAAGTGCTAGGTAAAAAGAAAAAGCCAAAGAGCAAACCATGGTTTGACGAAGAGTGCGAACTCTGGTTTGAAAGGCGCAAAAAGGCTAAAGTAGACAGCGTTCACAATGGAAACGATAGGACCGTAGAAGAGTACCACGAAATAAGAAAGCAAGTGGGTGTGATTTACAGAAACAAAAAACGCGAGTACCAAAAGAGCGAGATTAGAAAAATAGAAACTAACAATAAGGAAAATAACCAGCGCGAGATGTACAAAGGAATCAACGCTATTAGGAAGGGTTTCCAGAGTAGACCGCAATTAATGAAAGATGAGGGCGGGAATATCGTTACAAGCGAAAATGAACTGCTAAAGCTGTGGAAAGGATATTTTGATAAGTTACTAAACGTACATGAAAACTGCGAGGAAACGGGAGATGAAATCCACACCGCTTAACTCCATATGGAAGAACCAACCTACAAAGAAGTAGAAGCTGCGATCAAAAAACTAAAAAACAATAAGGCCGCGGGAAACGATTCTATACCAGCTGAACTACTTAACTATGGGGGCACCGCGCTTACATTCAGAATTTTTGAACTAGTATGTGCTATTTGGAAAAATGAAACGATACCGGAAAACTGGAAAGAATCCATCATCATACCGATTTTCAAAAAGGGAGATAAGACAGATTGCAATAACTACCGGGGAATCTCACTTTTAGCTACCTGCTACAAAGTTCTATCAAACGTAATACAGGCCAGACTCACGCCCTTCGCGGAAGATATAATAGGAGAGTATCAGTGTGGATTCCGGCGTAACAGGTCGACGAGCGATCAAATGTTTACTATAAGACAGTTGTTAGAGAAAAAATGGGAACATCGCGAAACAATACACCAACTATTTATAGACTTTAAAAAAGCGTACGACTCTATCAAACGAAGCAAAATGTATGAAATCCTTGTGCTCCTCGGAGTACCAAAAAAACTCGTGAAATTAATTCAAATATGTCTGAACGGAAGCACGGGAAAGGTCAGAGTAGGCGGTAACGTATCCGAATCATTCGTGATACGCGACGGTTTGAAACAAGGTGACGGTCTTTCTACGGTACTCTTTAACTTAACTCTAGAATATGTTGTTAGAAAAATGCAGACTAGCGGGCTAGGTGCTACCCTTAACGGAAAAACACAAATTCTGGGATATGCGGATGACTTGGACATACTGGGGGATAACGGTGCAGCGGTAGCGAGAAATGCGGAAATTCTCATAAATGCGGCTGAGGACACGGGGCTAGAGGTAAGCGAATCGAAAACGAAATATATGATCATGGACAAACTGGGCATTTGCGAAGGTGAGGGTGATCTTAGAGTAGGAAATTATACTTTCGAAAAGGTTAGCGAATTCAGATATTTAGGCACAACCATAAATGATCGAAACGAAATTAAAGCCGAGATTAACAAGAGACTTCATTCGGGTAATGCCTGCTTCTACGCCGTGAATAGATTACTAAAATCAAAACTGCTGTCTATAAATGTAAAAGTAAGGATATATAGGACTATAATAATGCCGGTAATTTTGTACGGGTGCGAAACCTGGGCGCTAACTAAAGCGGAAGAAAACCGTTTAGGGTGTTCGAAAATAAGGTTCTGCGGAAAATATACGGGCCAAAGAAAGATGAAGAAACTGGGGAGTGGAGGAAACTGCATAATGACGAGCTACACAATTTATACTCGTCACCGAATATAAACAGAATAATTAAATCGCGTAGACTAA
This sequence comes from Nasonia oneida, assembly GCA_037356405.1. Taxonomy (NCBI): domain Eukaryota; kingdom Metazoa; phylum Arthropoda; class Insecta; order Hymenoptera; family Pteromalidae; genus Nasonia; species Nasonia oneida. The sequence goes on along the minus strand of JAZHPH010000126.1, from coordinate 101,055 downwards.
GATGGGCAGGGCACGTGGCAAGAATGGGAGGATAATGAAAGGAAAGCCAAGCACACCGCGACCTCTAGGTAGATCTAGGCGCAGGTGGGGGGACAACGTAAAAACGGACTTAACTGAAATCGTGAGGGAGGGTGCGCAATGGATGGGGTTGGCACAAAATAGAGATACGTGGAAGGCTTGCGTAGATGAGGCGATGAACTTTCGAGTTCGAAATGCCACTTAAAAAAAAAAATGTTATTGATTTAATTTAGAGTGTGGTCGACTTTCGAGGGGTTTCGAATTGCGTATTAGAATAGAGATTGCATCTCTTTTACGTAACTCTCATGGTCATCATTTTAATCTCGTTGATAAACGGATTATCGAGAAATTCGCGCTGCATTATGTACCCGCACGTGTAAGATTGTTGATATGTACCGCGCACTTATAAAAACTCCTACAATCGCTAAAATGTGTCCTTGAATAAGTTAAAGTTAAATTGTGTTATACTATACTATATGTGCAGCTGTACAATTAATCAAGCAGCAGTACACGTAGGGTAATATAGATTGATTGATGTGCGGAATAATATTAATACATATTATTATTACATAAATCATATGCGATCGATCAATAATGGAACGACTCGGAGCCATACGGATGCCCGTAATCAGTGTACGATATAGCAAATTTTCAACTTGCAATATTAAGTTAATAACTTAATATTTTTGGATGAATCTTTTTAATCATGAAAGATTAGGTTAATATATTCAAGTAGATACCAACAGATTGCGCATACGCGCAATGGTAATGATTTAAATGCTCTCGAGATTTTTTTTAAGGTTAAGAAAACCCAATTTCAAAGTATATAGGGTTGCGCCGTCGACAAATCGTACTTCGTACTTTTTCTTGCCAGCGCGGCGCTGTCGCGCCCCTTGATACTTTTCGGATAATCTCAAAGGAAATCGATCTTCTGATCATCCTCTTATAAATTACCCTCGATGTAAAAATCTAATTCCTATTTGAACGGATCCAATTCAAGCTGACATGTGAGATTAGACTCCGCGCAACAGAGCTAGATTACTATAACTAATTTCAAACAAACCAGTAAATAGCTAAAGCCAAAGAAAAAGCCAGCGAACACGCGTACGATGCAGCGCTCGATCGACTAGCTATCAGCCTAATAGAGGTCCGCGCAGAGAAGCCTGAATGCATCAGCAGCAGCAGCAGGACGTTCTTTCCCTCTCACTAAATCCCAGTAGCACAAGCTCTCGTCGTCGTCGGCCTTTGTGCGCGAGCGCCGGAGCGTCGCTGAAAAGCGTAGTCTACGGTCTGGTAGAGGGAAAGCTCCCAGCGCATAGCGCGTCGCTCAAAAATGAATGGAATTATCCGGCCATCGGGCAAAAAGAAAGCTCGCGAGACGGACTAAAAGGAGAGGAAAAAAATGAATTAGCGGCGTCATTAGTAGAGAGAACCACCCCTCAATCTACCGCCTCTTTTGGATCTTCCCGTGCCCGCGCGCCTCATCATCGTCGTCATCGCGTCCAGCTTTTTTCCATCTCCTTTCTGCTTCGCATGTCACTCCTTTGTTGCGCTGCATTGTGCGAGAAAGAGAGGGAGAGATGCTCGGCTCGGCTCCGCTTGCAGCTAACGGAGGGCAAATAAAAGGCCGGCTAGCGTGAAAGCTCTACTGCGGAGCAGCTCCTACGGCTAATTTCGCAGCGCGCGCGCGACAATGGCCCGTTTTACGCGGCCGTTTGTGCCCACCTGCAGATGCTATCCTTGTGTTTTAAGGTCACCGAGGTAAGTCTAACTTTTTCGATAGACCTGCAGGAATAGAAGCGCATAAGTGGAGTCGCGCGCGCGTGTGTGTGTATATGCATAGCTCGACGGGCTTTGGATCGTCGCACAGCGATAGCGAATGTTGGACTGACACTTTAGGCTAGTCTTACTGAGAAATGGATTACAATATAATGTGAGAAAAGTTTCAATAAAAAATACCTAAAAAGTCTTATCGTACTTCTGGATCACACTGTAGAGATGACATTTCCGCTATACGAACATTGCTGTTATCCGTACCGAGAAATGAAAAAAGTATTATCTGTTTTTATTACGGTTATTCTTAGCCAAAGTACTAGGCATTTAAAAACAAAAATATATCGGTTATATCGCCATACTGGCGCACGCTTGAAAATAAATAGACTAATTCCAATCCCGGTTCGACAGTATCAGCGATACGAATCGCAAATCGATCTGCTGAGGATTAAAGTAATTGGATATTATCTAATCTCGTCCGGCCGAATATTCATATAAACGCGTTATAGACTGAATTCTAAGCAGTCATTCTTTCTCACGTTAACATCAAATATGTATACGTTGATGTTAAGTGTGCTCGGCCTTTTGGCCGTTTCGCAAGGTGGATATTTTTTATCAATTTTTTCGTGAATAATATTTGAATGAATAGTGAGGTATATAGTTCGCATTTTTTTACTAACTTTTTATATTTTCACAAAATCCAGGTCGTGAAATCGGCGATTTTGGACCTATCTCAAGGGTAGTCAATGGAATAGATGCCAACGTTGGCGAATTTCCATTTCAAGTAAGTTGTATCATTCACTCGTGTCCTTACTGATTATTTATTATGATAATGTAGTTTTTGTTGAGCTGAATGATTGAAATATGCAGATGTTCAATACACCGATATTTCAAAAGTAAAGTTTCTCTGCATAAAAAAAAAATTTTAAATCCTATAAAAAAGAGTCGAAAATGTAGGTCAATCAAAAAGTTACAAACTGTTTTTTATGCGGATCTGATAGAGGTAGTACTATACATTCCATTCAATAGATAAGCTTTTACATTTCACTTTTTTAGTTGAAAAATATATGGGTCAAATAAATGTAACATATACATTCATGAACAATATAAATAAAGCAATTACTGACTTAAAAATTCAAAGCAGAACTCGTATTTTATAGGTTTCTCTACAAAGGAATGGACGTCAGCACTATTGTGGAGGATCTGTTTTAAGTGCAAACTACGTTATTACTGCTGGTCACTGTGTTTACGGGTAAATTTATATTACATACCTTATCTTTTGATCCATGTACATTTCGACGGTCCCTGCGAAGAGTAGCACTGTTCAAACCTCTACGAAAACTATCTCGTTTCGACGCTTACCGCGAAGGAAAGCATTGAACAGAACCATCCCCGAAAATAAGCACGATTCAGCAACCATCCACGAAAAGTAGCACGATAATAGGTTAATAGGTCGGACCTGAGGGCGTTTCAGACAAGTACCCAAGAAGTAAAAAATAAATAATATTGCTGTTTAAAATTTGAAAACAGCAATGATTGAGAAACAGTTAACATAACATTTTCAATTAAGAAAAAAAGATTAATAAAACCGAATTTGAATCTTGAAAATCGGTCAATATTGAACACTTGAACGCGGATTTTATTTCGGTACCACAGAATATAAAGCTTTTACTCGCGGAGAGTGGTAAGCTGGATATTGGCCGATTTTTAGCTTTCAAATTCTGTAAAATTACATTTTGTTTCTTGATTGCAAATTTTGTATTATTTATCACCTGATCATTGTTGAACGATGCCAAATTTTCAACAGCAGTATAAATTCTTTTTTGCCACTCATAGGTCAGTTCTCACCCTTCTCAAACTAACCTTTTTTTTGGGAAGGATTATGTCGCCTTCGGCCGCGCGCAGCGGGGAGTAATATACCATATGTGTTTGCGTGATAGTTTTGGTGGAAAATTCTTCAATCGTGATAGTTTTCGTAGAGAAATGCCGAATCGTGTTGGGCTTCGTGGGTGATTCTGGAAAAGGTTTTTCTTTTTGAAAGAGGCGAAATGCTTGCTACTCTTCGCAGGGACCGTCGATTTCATGCGTATGTAATAATGATAATATATTTGACGTAAGTTTCACGGAATTCAAGTATGTATAGGTAGTCAAAATAGAATTAACTGCATATCCAAACTAAAATGAATAATACAATTAGTTTATAAATATCATTTTGTTCATTTTTATATAAGTACCGTGACACAGAGAGTCAAATTTTATGAATCTTGCGTTTTTTTATGTGTATCTTGAATCATTGATAAAATGCGGCGCGGCAGTGGGAAGGCCTAATACAGATATATAATCGATAAGATTTTAAGCTCTCGAGGAAAATTATTTAATATTATTCGCCACGTATGTTTTAAATCTTTTTCTTTCCTCGTATTATGCCATTGAAATTCTCGACCTCCATCTCGACTCCATCCAAGTTCACTTTATAAAATTATAAAACCAATTATAAATGAGAAAATAATACATTAGTTCACAGCTTATCTGCTGACGACGTATTGCAAAAATAGTTATGCATGCATGCCTATTAATAATATTATGATAAGTTTACAAGACAAGACGGTTTAGGAAATTTCATTATAAATATGCTAATTTTAAATTGACCGTCGACTAATGCTGCATAATACTTATAATTAATACATGTTATCTTTGCAGAGAAGAAGTAGAAGAAGTGTCCGCTTTTGCAGGTACGATAAACAAACAAGAACCTCATAGTGTCCACCAAGCTATTGAATTCAAACTTCATGAGCAGTACAATCCTAAGAATCTTGCCAACGACATAGCTCTGATTAAGGTAGCATCAACAAAACTACTTTTATGTAGTTCAAATCATCGGAAAAAAATGGTTCAGCAATTTCAAACTCTCATTTCAGGTTGAACCACCATTCGAATTCTCCGAACTTGTAGCCCCAGTTGAATTCCCATATCCCCATGAAGAAATCCCCACCAATACCCCAGTAGTTTTGACTGGATGGGGAAGACTCATATCGGTATGAATGCAATGTTTAATTGCTAATCAAATTTAATAAACTAACACAGTGCGCGACTTTAATTTAAAATTTTCTTTCAGTCTACTTCTGCCACTCCCCTAATTCTTCAGAAAGCTCTCATTTACGTCGCCGATCAGGAATACTGCCGCGTGAAAAACGCAGAAGTTAGGCAAATGGTTCTCAAGACCAACATTTGCGCTTATAATTCCAACGAGAGGAGAGGCCAATGCAATGTACGTTTTGATATACGAGTACACGCGCTATTGTCGATTAATATAGCTGGACGTGAGATTAATTTTTTTGTTTACTATTTTCAGGGTGATTCGGGTGGCCCATTATCCATCGGACGAAAGCTTGTTGGTATTGTATCCTTCTCTTACAAGGAACCTAACCCCATGTGCGCTAGTACCACCTATCCAGGAGTTTATACCAGAGTATCTGAATATATAGATTGGATCGTCGCGCATGCAACTATATAAAGAATTGATACATGCAGTTTTAATTTCACAATCATTTGTTAATTATTGAAAAGCCTATGTAAATAAATCTATCAATCATATCGGAATTGTGTATTTAACTATGCAGATTTAAAATTGAATATTATAATAGGTTACATTCTAAATATAAATTAAAGATTATAATAACACATATTTTAAACAATTTATCTATAGTTCCTTGCAAGGCCATGCCATTTTCAAAGTATTGATTTGCTATATACCTAAACTTTGTTAGCAGTGTATGAAAAAAGTGCTCTATAACCATTAGCCACACTTTTAGCCGCGAAAAAAGTTTTTTCTGACCAATTTGTCGTTATTTATCTGTCGTGTATCGGGACACGCTCAATCAATCGTGTTGGATGCTGGGAACGGATGATTTTAATCGTTTCTGTTCTACAGTGAAATGATAAATCAGATACGCGATATTATCGCTTGAAATTGTGTAGGAAAAGAGCAGACGAAAATATAGCAATAAACTAATCGAATTTTTTTCCAGTACAATCCTCCTCTCTTAAAAAAGTGATGAACTTTGTTATGAAGCATTTAATTGATGATTGGTCGCCTCGTACAAGAATTAAGGAACGCGAATTTTATTACTTAATCTACAAACGCTTTAAACTATTAGTGCTTAGCAGGCGGCAAAATTTAAAATCTTTCTAAAAAGATACAACTGATGACATAATAAGGAGTGCGCTAGATTTCCTAGTTTTAAAAATATGCACTGCGTTACACAAAAGTTTTTAATCTTATAACCAATCCCTATATAAAAAAGTCATGACCGGATGTTGTAAAGCCAAGATAGACGTTATGTGATTGGCTCATGTAGTGCGCATACGTCTAAGTCAGAAGTCTACAACGTTTTCTGGTTAGGGCGCGCAACGCGCGCTGTTCAAAATCTAGTCTATGTAAAATTTCAGTTGTATAGTTTTTTATAATGCAAATAGATGACATTGTAATGATAGACAAATCCACTGACTCGTATACTGAACTTTTCTTCAAATTCACTATTCAAACCAATGATGACGACATTGAGCATTTTTAATATATTTATTAAAAAATAGTTTTGAGTGATTTAGTAACATGTTACATGCTTATAAAATATTAGCAGACGTTAGTGTGCCGCATAACACTTATAATAGATTTTCTACCAGTGTTATTAGACAGAGATAGAATCAGGAGCGCGCGAAGCGCGCCTTCATTCCTAGTCTTGTAAAAGTTGTATTTTGAATATTTTGATATACTTTTTTCTAATACTTCAAAAAGAATAAATAAATGAATTTTAAAAATACAAAAACATAAATCAATGATACTTATTATGAAATCCAGTAAATCGATTATTAACAATTATTTTAGGCGTGAAATAAAAATAAATCAAAAAGTATTTGCGCTATTTATTTGAAAAAAGCACATATAGCTGCATACAGCAGTAGTGAAAGCAAAGTAACGTATTGAAAAAGCCAATCACTCATCATCAATTCGTCAATGAGTAGTCCCGTTCTGAACGCACATATCCGCACTTTTTCTTCGGTATTCGGCTTTTTGAATCCTTCTCTTTGTTTCTCCTACTTTTTAATCTCTTAAAGCTTTGTATACACTTATATGCACGAAAGTATTGGTATGAAAAGTAACAAATCAAATAATGATATAGACTAATCATTATATTATTCCTTTTATTTTAGGTACATATACCTAATCCCGTTTAGACTATATACATATTATTGTATAATATGTAAGTTTTTTAAATGTTACAATTCAAACAAAAAGTTGAATTTCAACCTAAAAGTAAAAATCTTCATAGTCCTAAGTCCTACCAGAAATCGTACCGCTGATCAATAAATTTTCAACCACAATGTGTGCCTTTACATTAAATATTAGGCTCTTAATTTTGGTTGTGTAGTGGTGGTTTACTCTTGAGACAAAAGTGAATCCCAAGACTTGATTACTGTGTTACCAAGACGCGAGAAAGTTCTCTTTAGTTAGAGGTTAGTCAAAAACTTATGTTAAAGGCTTTTACATTTAATTTTACATAATACAACCGTGAGCGTTTGTGTTTCTCCGTTATGAGAGTCATATGAAGTTATGCGTCGCAAAAGTTGTATTTCAGTTGACAGTGAGATGGGCTTAATTACGTCTCTTATGACAGTCCTTTATAATGCTATTTTCTATACCAACCTCAGAATTATTCTACTTTCGATGTGGAAACTTTCTTAATCAATTTTATTATTTTACGATTTTTTTTGACTGGAAATATTTAAATATAAATATAAGTTACAAACATGATTCAATCATGAAAGACAATGCGAACAAAACACAATGTAAGGAAAACAGCCGTGGCTAGGAAAATAGGTTGAGTGTGGATGTAACAGTTAGTCAATTTAGTGTTCACTTTTGTTAAAAAGTGCTCGAAACTCGACACAGAAAGCTATCTGATCGTATCACGAACGTATCGAGTGATGCTGTATTGAGTATGGAAGTGGAAATCGAGCTGGTCTTCTGTTATTCTAATTAAGTCTTTAATTATTTGTATCAGTCGAACTTGTTTTCAACATCACCATATATGGATTAAAGTTCAATATCTCATGAACATATTTAAAAAAATCATATACAAAAATGAATAATACTCCAAGTTTAATACTTGAATTTAGGGCTGAAATCGCGTCAATTTCCTACAAAATTACTCCTGCATGCAGGTAGTTGTTAAATATTGCCTCATCGGCGCAACTTCCACTCTGCATACGTGAACGCAGAAAATGCATTATCCGGCTAAAATGAACTGAAATACGATTTCTAGTATGTCACAATGAACGAATTCATTACGTAACACATTATTACTGTGTCAAAGTTAGCTTACACAACAAAGGTATATTTCTTATTTTTAGTGCGTCGCCATATGTGTAAGAATATAATTTCAAAATATATTCATGATTAATAACAGCTTTACATTATAACGACACGAGGAGGAATAAAATCTGCGAAACAGTATTTCGCCTGAAACTTGGAGAAAAATAGGGTCATCACAGAATAAACGAAAAATCTCATCAAGAATAATGAAACTTCAATCAGTTCCTTTAATTGCCCTTGAGTACAGTATAAGCGCTCGGCGACGGCGGCGGCGGCGGCAACTTGCCCACTTTCCGCTATCTCTCGTTCTCTTCGCCACTGCTCTTCGGCTCTCATCACGCTCTCTGGCCTTTCCCCGTCACTCTAAGTGCCCGAGCTAACGCAATATTATTAATTGCGAATACGTGTAACGCGAACATGGCGAGCTCTCGCTCGCACTTTCGCTCAGCTTTAATTTTCAGCGGATCTGATTAGGTGTGCGCTGGTACACTGAGATTCGAAAGATAACGCAACGAGTATTGTAACGCGCAGTTTTGCAGTTTATTAGAATATATTATACTTATACCTACTTCATAATGATACGCGCCGAATACATACAGTTATATATACATATACATACATAACATGTAATATAACGATGAAATCTAAACAAATATAACAATAATAAGGTACCTCTAAAATATATTAGCTCAGCGTTATTCAGCGATTTTGGCATTGATTGATCATTCGCTTCTAAAAAAAATATAATTTTTCTCGCCGATAAAGCTTAATTTCACGTAACATATAATATAATCCGTATCGAATTTCGAAATAACGAAATAATACATCAAAGGCTGAAACATACGATTTTTGCTCGCTGTCCGATCGCAGCTGGATCACTACTACTACTTGATCGACGAGCGGAAAAGCTGGCTGGTGGCGATCGAGTGCCGTCGCTACTCTTCAGAGTTGCTTGTGTTTCGTCGAGTATCGAGTTTCATCGAAAGAAGCCTTGCTGCGTTGCGTGCGCACTTAGCCTCGAGTGAGTGTAACGAGTCCGAGAGATAAAGAGCGGACTGACATGTATGGAAAACCATTAACTGAGAGAAGTATCGGGTTCTCTGTGTAATTATCCTCTCGATTCTTTGGCATGGTGTCCAGCGGTTATAATGATTTTTTTGATGAAATGAATTTGACTTACAGTTTTTGTTGCAGATAATTGAATAAGTCAAAGCTGCGTAAAGGTACGGCAAAGTTATGCATCGAGCTAAGCTCGACAAGTGAAATAAATTTAAAAAGGCTTCACGGATAAAATAGCCATCGCAGTTATTTGTCATCATTTTGGGGAAAAAAATTCCCGCACAGCGTGAGCCTCCACAATTCACGTAGTTATAATAGTATATTGTGTACCAAGGGCGTAAAGTGGGCTTTTTTAGGCCGAGTGTGGATTTTGCAGTACGAGTCAAGGCGAGTTAGCCCGAGCCGAAGGCGAGGGCGTTTACGAGCCGCAGACGAGTGGTGCACACCTTGGTGCACACCATATTTTATGTAACGCGCGGACGTATTTTCGCGTTTTTTCGTACGTGTTAAGAGGGACTGATCTGACTATTTTTTTACACGGCAACCGTGCTCTTGTCTTGTTCAAACATTATATAAAATAAATAAATAATGCAAATTTATCAAAATCAACTTTTTTTTTAAATTACAAAAAAAAATTTTCGGGCAATAAAGACTTTTTAGCGGGCAATAAAGGCCATTATTTCCCGCTGTTTGAATATGCGGGCAATAAAGGTTTTTATTGCCCGCTAAAATAACTTTTTTGCCCGCCGGTCAAAAAAGAGTCACTTTAGTCCCTATTAATAGGTACGAAAAAC
>JAZHPH010000126.1:57270-90709 GCA_037356405.1 Nasonia oneida | reverse complement strand
GTCTCTTTAGCCGTCGACCTTCACACGGAAATGTAGGAAAAGTCGAAGCGGGTGATATCACCCTCCAGAGAAGAGAAAAGCGCTGGGTAACGAAGAAATTCTCGCCCGAGCGTGTGGAATATAATAGTCTATATAATACATCGGGGGAGAGTACTTTGGATTGTTTCGAAAGCCGAGGTGTATTCCGTTTTTGTCACGATTGTCCTGCGGCATTTCGGGACGTTTCGGAATCGACAGCGGAAAATTAGTATTGGATCTTTAAAAATAAAATGATCATTGTCATGCGCGTACCGCGCATAATACGTATGCATAAATCTAAATCGAGTTTAGATTAAAAACCTCAATAAGTTTGTTATAAAAATTATTAGTATAAATTTCTGATTTCAGAAGGTCTGAAACCACTTCATTTATGAAAATATACGCATTAGATCATTATAAATACGATATATAAAAGAGTATCAAACACGTAAGCAGTTGTAGTGCATAATTTATCTGTACATGGATATTTTGAGTTGTTTCAATTCATTCATTTGAAATCTATTTGATTTTTCATATTCTAAACACAAAGTAGCCCAATTAATCCATAAATATCCAGAGATTTCCATAAGTTCACTATGTTACTTTCTTCTGATAAATATAGTGAATTTTAAACTCGCGCGAGCACAATATCGACGCAACGCTAGAGTATCAGGTAATATTCTTGAAAAATAAGCAAGCGAAGATCGGAACTCGCAGGGTCAATCAGAAGCCTCGTGCGTCGCATATCATATACCTAACATCAAAGCCAGTATACTTTTGCGCGCTAATCCGACGTCCCTGCTCTCCGTACGCCCGGCGCTTCTCAAATATTACTCTTCCAACTCGACAAATTGCAATTTAGTCGACGAGACCTGGGACGCGAAATACGAGGCATGCTCGGAGATCCGCATTAGTCCGGAGGTCCCCTCTGTCTTCCAGGCCAATACATACATTGCCCAGCGATGATTTTCCTGAGGCGGGACCAGCTCCTATACGTATATACTCGTATATACTCGCACATAGCCACTTGTGCGCGAGCGCCAGTGTGTATACCTGTATGAATCGCGGACAGGCGGAAGTGTAAATTTTGGCCAGGCGGTGCTCAGCTGGCCGGTCCGCCTAATCCTCTAACAAATTATGCAGGACTTATATATTGGACGTGCATCGCGCTTGTCGCGCAGTTGCCGCAATTAACGGTGCGCGAGGGAGAGAAACTAAACTTGCTCGCTCCAGCCCACGGCGACTGCGTCGGTACACAGAGCTGGAGCTACTATAGATATACAGCGGGAGAGTGTTTCGTATAGGCCAATGGAATAGGCTTGGCCTGATATACAGAGGAGGGAGACACGATTCTCGCGTTAAGACGCTATCCCGCTTTCATCCCGAGGATTTCCTCGGGATATTCTCTTGCCGGGGACCGCAGAGTATATCTACAGGTTCATTTTGCGGGACATCCGCGCAGGATCAACGCACTGTCCTCGCCTATACACGCCTATACTGCAGCGGTCGAGTTATCTTTCACTCTCTACTCTCGTTTTAATATACGCGCGCTGCTTAAACGTGAGGAGTTAAATGAGGGCGCGTGATTCGCGCGAATCGTTTTGAATCTCCGCGAGGGAGTCGCGCGGCAGTTGTGTCTTATTTTTTGCTCCTACTGCGCGCGAGAGACGAAATGAGGGGAGGATAGGAAATGTTTTTTAATTGACGAACGTGGTTTTGCGGTGCGGTTGCGTGCAATTGAATTTCGCCTGGACTGATGAGGAGCGTTTCTTTTTTTTTACGAACGCTCTCTTCATTAGAAGTTTTAATTGATGATTTGCAGGTGCGGATATATACTTCGTGCGCTAGGACGATTTTGAGATTGCGCGCGCGCAGCGAGGCGAAGAACGAAATTCAATTCGAAAGTTTCGGCTACTGTGTTCTCGGGTATGCCTCTATGTATATACTTGTACGATTTTATTCATCACCGAGGGTATTCTCGTGTTGCAATTAATTTGAGTGTTGAAGCTGCGATGGTCATTCATACTGCGATTCCACGAGAGTGAGCTGTTCATTGCGTTATATTCTGATTATCTGCAAACACGTTTTGGATCTTTCATATTTTACTCATCCGCTATAATTCGAGAATAACATTTATGAGGAAATGAAAAGCCTACTTCGGTCCCGTTTTTCAGGTTAATAAAGTGCAGGTTATTATATCGTTCAATCCCATACAAATATTCAAAAGAGTTCAATAAATTCGGAAGAAATACCCATAAATAAATATGGAAACCTCCGAAACAGCAATAATATTATCGCGTAAAAAAAGTACAGCATGCATCGACGAAAAACAAAAAGAAAAAAAAATAGCCGAACCTACACCGATTAAAAAGCGTACAGCAGAAGAGAGCGCGCAACAGAAAAGTCGAGAGAGAAAGAGAGAATCATGGAAAATACGCTCCCTCGGGAATGATTCCAACGAAAGTAATTAACTCGAGGCGCGAGCGAAAATGCAACCAGGGCTTCGCAGCCTCGTAAAGCTACTGCACCTCTCGTTCCCCGAATCTATCTCTCTCTCACTCTAACTCTTGCTCGCTCAATCGTCCGTTCCATGACCCGAATATATCCGCCAATTGGCGATCGCTGCGCAGGCAATGATTAACGGCACGAATAATTATTTTACAAGAACCCGTCCCCAGGGCGAGAGAATTTTAGGATCACACCCGCGTGTGGGCAGCGGGCATTCACTTTCACTCGGTTGTTCGCCCCTTTTTTAACGTTTTTTTTTTATCAGCGCGTTGCAACGTCAGCGGTTTTATCGTGGAATTATTCGAAAAGGGAAACAACGCTTTGAATAATGTATATCGCCAGTGCCGTTGGACTATTGTTGACGTTGTTGTTATGAAATTGGTAACTGCCATGAAGGCAGTTGGTATTAGTGCGCGTGTTATCTATAAGCGTAAATATTTACATCAATGTAATCAAATCACATATATACTTCTCTTGCTGCTGTACTAAAATTACTACATTTCTCTTCCCGAAATGGTACATGTAACACCAGAGAAAAATTGGGCAGCCCATGCTTCGTATTGGTTATTCTTAACTGTGTTATTTTGCTCTCGATTTTTCTAGAACACTGTTCTCATAACGAATCTCAATTCGACTTTCCATAACTCTTGAGGCTTATCGCAAGCTACTACGCCGAAGCACATATCCCTCAAAATTTCGCACCGCGGCCATACGCGTCGGAAATTTCGAAGAGATCGTTACGGGTCGCGCGCGCGACTATCGGTGAGTCACGAGCGAGTGTATACCTCCGGAACGAGCATATTTTCCCTATCAAGCCATACGGAATCGCAGGTCACAATGGCCTACACACGTGCCCTATCTGTAACGTTTTGCATCGAGGCTCGTAAGCACGTGATGGCCGGAGATGATTAAGAGTTCACGCGGACGTCGACGACCATTATAGGTATAAACGCGTAAAGGCGTTTGGTCATGCTCGATGAAATGTGTTACGATCGCAACAGGGTGAGAACTGCATACCGGATGCACAGTTGTGAGTGTGATTTCGGCCGCACTCCGGAAACTTAGCTTTTTTGTCGATTTTAATTCGCGGAATACATCGTCGCTCCGTACGAAGGGTAGCACAGTTCAGAAATGCCGCCAAGAGCAGCACAACTTTCGTATTTCGCGCGAAGACTAGCACAACTCGCGACTTATATTACTTAAAATGTGAGTATTTTACGTTTTTATCGGATTATTGGGTTAGTTAAGTTCATGAAAACCTTGGACAAAGACAGACAAACCTCAAAGTTTTAAAAAAGTTCAAAAATCTCTAAAAAAGTGAACAATTTAGAAAAATGCTTGTAAAAAATTATTGTATTTGTGAAAACAATTTTGAATTCGGTAAAAAATTTCGCAAAAATCTGGAAATTTTTATAGAAATTCGTTGTTTAAAGTTTGAGTTGTGCTAGTTTTTGCGGCAAATGCACGAGTTGTGCTAGTCTTCACGGGAAATTTTAGGTTGTGCTAGTCTAGCGTGCGTCAAATGAGTTGTGCTACTTATGACGGGAAATTTGAACAGTGCTACTCTTCGTAGGGAGCGACGACATGAATGTACTTTTTTGATTGCTTATTTATACATTTATAGACATATATAACGTATACATGTATTTATATATACATGTATATATAATAAAAATAATTTCGTTGTATTTTATTACATTGCAGAATGATTTCTATTTATTCCAAGATTGTCATTTACAAAATTGATAGCATATTTAAAAAGAGCATATTATACAGCACGACCGTTATCGTAAAATATATCCACACTAACAGTCAAAATGTCATAATAGACTAAAAACAGAAAAAGATCTCTAAAATGATCTGTATTAATATCCAAACGAAGCTGCAGCGGCAAAACTCGTTGTTCGTTTCCATAACTATGGCGGCAATAAGATGTTGAAGAAGCGAAGGATAATGCGTAGGTAAATTGTACATGGTACGTGATTATATTCTTTTCCTTGTGACCGTCACGCAAAAAGTGTCATGACCATTAGAACAGTAGGGCCAGTTTTTGGTACTATCTTGTGACGGTCACAAAGGAAAGAATCAACTCACATCAAGTGTACACTGTACGCCGTATTCCTAAGTCGTCATAAAGTCGCTGCCAAACTCGCTGTCTATGATGATACAGGACGATTACTGGTAGATAAATCGATTGCGTTTTCGTTCGAGTTTCCTATATTCTCCTCATTACTCTCATTACTCTCCACAGGTGAGGCCTCGGTATTCTGGGTGGATTTCTCTCGTTTTTCTATCGGATCAAGTTTTAAAAGTTTCCGAACCTCATGAGCCTTTTTATTTGAAATTAGGCCCCACACGTATTGGCAGGATGCACCCATCAGAGAATCAATATCTAGGAAGTTAACAGCTATTATTAAAGGAATCAGTCTTTTGGCTTCTCTTTCTGTCTGAAAGTAAAAGAAGGACGGATAGGATTAATCACCAAACATACCAGTACAAAATAGGATTGAATAAGCTGCGTGAAAATACCCCTACTGAAAAATCTCAGGTGACCAAAATCTCACCTGAGATTCTGTCCTATGGATTGCCGAAATTTCTTAAATAACTATAATTCAATTTGTTGTATTTTTAAACGTACTTGGGGAGTTTTACTACTTAGAAGGTAACTATTAATTATAACAAACTGAATTTGAAGTTTTGTAGCATTTGAAGCAATGTTTAAATTTTTTTTTTAAATCATATGAGGATCTCTGGTGAGAAACTCAGGTGAGAACATAGGTTAAAATTTTAAAAATCGAAAAACTGCCTTAATCAACTTGAAACATTGTTTTTTGAACTTATTTAAGAGTCTTTACCACATAAAAGGTAACTTTTAACTATAATAAACTGAAAAATAGTTATTTAAGATATTTCAGCAATCGGTAGGGCAGAATCACCTGAGATCTCACCTGAAATTTTTCAGTAGGGACATACCTCTAGAAACGTCCTATCCCAATCGCTTAGGTCATATTTCTTTTGATGGTAGATATCCTCTTCCTCCTCTTCGACAGGATCGTCCCTGTGATGACTTGCCCATTCGACGATTCTACTTAAAATTTCCGAGCTAATGTACGGAAGTGGGATTTCTTCGTCTACTTCTTTTGGATCTATGCCCAGGTCGTCTAGCAAAGTTTTGATTGTCTTAAAGCGCGTCGCTATATCAACGTCGATTTTGAATACTCCATCGGTGGTTATAACCTTAATGGAACTCATCTGTAAAAGCACGTAAGAATAACCTATAAATCTCGGGCACTAACTATAGCTATTATTAAAATAAATGGAAACAACTAGAAAGTCATCTCGAATCACAAGAAATCTTGACGAAGCAGCAAAATATATCTAATGTAAATATTAAACACCACTTACCTTGCCAGTAGTCGAAGAGATGCGACTATGTCAAACTAGTGAGCAAGAAATGTTGAATGTTCTAGTTTCAGAGCGGAGTCCAGAATGATTATTAGAGGCTATTCGGGGCCCTTATATACCTGGGCCATCTAAGCATCCCCGTGGTCTCCACACAGGGCCTTGCGAGCGTCCAACGAATGGAATTTGGAAAAGGTATAGGATTGGAGCCTTATTGACACCATAGTTGTCAGGTCGATTATACGCGTACCTATACGCCTAGCTGCTCAGTTTACTGATAATTCAGACGGCAGATAACTCAAGCGCCATTCTGCGCAGCCGGGCGTATAATATGCTCGCGCATCGTTTTGAGGGGAAAGAGATAGTACAGAAGCGAAGCCCTCAGAATTTGCGCCATGCGCGTCTACAGCTGATACGGCACGTACATGCGCACTGCAGTGTTTGGGTGATCGTGTGCACCATCATGACGCGCAAATTTAATTTATAATAAACGCTTACTTGTAATAGCTAATTTGACAGTGTATTATTATTTGCTTGACTGTTTGCTCATAGTTAAATGAGAATATATCGTTTCCGATGCTGTAAATAAGAACAACCTCGCCGAACAAGGAAGTCTTATGTGATAGTAATTTTTGGAGTTTGTGTTAAAACATGTTGAAAATATGTTTTGATGCATTTTAAGTCGACAAAAAGTGTTTTTAGTAAATGCCCGTATGGCTGTCTGTGTGTGTGTGTGTTCGTATACGCCTGTATCTCAGCCTTTATACTCGGTGGATTTTTTAGTTTAGGGATTTCAGTTGTCATCAACTGTTCAAAATCCACAAACTGACATATATATATATATATATATATATATTAGGGTGTATCGAATTTTTGTACGCACTTTGGTGACTTGCAATAGTGCGGAAATTTTAGTAGTTATATTAAATAGAACGTCTGTAAAATTTAGGCGCATAAAGTCAATTGCTTCCGCTCTGTTCAAAGTCAAAAAGTCCAAAATTACCACATTTACGATTAAAAAAAATTTTTTTCGATTCTTCAAACAAATTTAAGAAAAAAATGTTCTAATACATATTTTTGTAAAATGCATTCCTTTTTGTTGATAAATTATTGAAGTTTTAGAAATTAAGGTTGAAAATATTGAATTCAACACTTCAATGATTTTTCAACAAGAAGGAATGCATTTTACAAGAAAATGTATAAGAACAATTTTCTCTCAAATTTGTATGAAGAATCGAAAAAAAAATTTTTCAAACGTAAATATGGTAATTTTGAAAAATTTATCATTTTTGGCGACCTTAGACAGAGCGGAAGCAATTTACCTTATGCACCCAAATACTAGGGACGTTCTATTCGATATAAGTACTAAAATTTCCGCACTACGACAGTCGCCAAATTGTGTACAAAAAATTCGATACGCCCTAATATATATATATTTTTTTTTTTTTTTTGAAGACAGGATGTACTGATTTACGCCAACAGTGGGGTCAGCTGATCAAAGAAATGACTGTATCATTGCGAAGTTATGATCACTTGTTTTGGTATAACTTTTAGAGCTTCCGAATATATCCGCCAGGTGTGCCACTTTTACCTTAACTTGCGAATAGAGAGTTTTATGAAAAAAAGATACTAATATATAGCATTGCGTAATCAACATTTGAACAGCCACAGTATACTTTGACTACTAAAAACTAACACTTCAAGACTAAGTGTGAACATTTTTTACAGCATACACTAATCATCAGAATAATAAAGAGGATGAGAAAAATATTCTGCTTTTTGTTGAATTATGATGTCTTGTCTCGACTGTAAGCAGTACTACTGGAAATTCAAAATATAAGATATCTCTTATATTGTTTACATTTCGTCGATCCCTATGAAGAGTAGTATTTCAGATTTGCTACGAAGACTAGTACAGTTAAGATTTGCCGCGAAAACTAGTACATTTTAGATCTTTCCCACATGAAAAAATCTAATTGTTTTGGAGATAAACAAATAGTTATTTTGGTTAAAATTAATAAAATTGCAATATGTTTAAAATCTGAACCGTACTAGTCTTCGTAGCAAATCTGAACCGTACTACTCTTCGTAGAGACCGACGATTTATTCTCGTGTAATATATAATATATAAATGTAATAAGTATTTGTATTTCGTAGATACTTTTTTCCTAATCCTTGATAAGAAACTGAATGAATTTGAAATTTAATCGATTTCTTTCTGTATTTACTTGATTAAAAACTTTATTATTCGTGCCCGATCGATGTGAGCTCCATCAACTCCACCTCTTTTCTAATAAAACACCCATACCGAATTCCCTTACTCCAAACTCATTGCCCCGCATAAACAGACAGTCTGGCGGAAACCAAAACTCCGCCTTTAATTATTACCAATTCAGCCTTTCGAATGCAGCAAAACAGAAAAAGAAACGTAAGTCCTGAAAGTTTAAACGCTTCCGGGCGTCGCGCCTTCTCGACGAAACTTCAATGCCGTGTCGTTTATTGAATCTTTTTGCGCCTCGAGTAAGTATACTATATATACATAGTTCGGTAAATCCCCGCGGATGAGATTGAAGGTGCAGCAGCGAGATGAAATAGCGCACAAGCGTACGGATCTTTGAGAGTTTTCCCCTGCGAGCGTCAGGTGCGTTTCGAGTGTACATTATATGCTCTCGCTGCGTTTTGAGGTTCGGCGATGAAGCTTGTCGCGTCGAGCTCGTGCGGGACAACGGTGCACAGTTGTGCGTTCGTGTTTATACAGGTATGCGAGGTTTCGGTGAAAATAAGATGATTTTATCTTCATAGCTGCGATATATAGTTTCATATTCGATACGAGTCGAGAATATATTGAAAAATCTGCTGATCTCGTAGGACATAATCTATAGGTGTGGTGAGAATATCGTTTTCGTCTGATTTATGCATAGCTTGACAGGTGATATCGTTGTTAACTAAATATAACGGAGCGTCCTTTATTAACGTCGTTCAACGTGTGAGCCTGCAGTATAGGTATAACGTATGAATAAAGTAATCTTTTCTCGCGTGTAAATTAATATTTTTCAAGAATCAAAAAATTCGCGACCCTACTCGTAAATTTCAGTAATAAGAAACTTTAGTTCGAAGTACATCATTAAATTACACCAATCTATTTCAATGAAATCCAAACATTTAATTACTTTCATTACATCTCATGCCGTTTTCTCAACGAGGAAGCAATAAAAGCCCGAAGGACATCAGCAGTGCGGCCAAAGTATTCGAGACGTGGCAGTCAAGGGAAAAGGTCGCGAAGCCTCGCGCGCTCGCACATGCGTTAGAAGTTTTGCCCTCGTCGTCGGCAGTATAACTTTCGCCTGACCGCAAACGTAACGCAGTTACCCCGACGACGACTAATGAGATTCGCTCAGCTGATGCCGCGAGGCGAATTCGACCCTTCAGCCACAGAAGTACATACGTATCCTTGGCAGTTGCGCAGCAGCGATGCTAATGCAACGCTGAAGCTCTGCAGGAAAATTTGTCGGTTCCAGGTGTCACTCTCTCTCTCTCTCTCTCCCGCGTACATTCTTATGCATATGCATGTACGTGCATGTGCAGCAGCCCTTTACTTTCAACCCTTTCATCGCGAGACGTCGCGGCAAGAAAGTTATGAGCGGCGATGCTGATGCTGTTTACACAGGTGTATAGGCCGATGTGGAATTCGCGAATCGTGAAATGGAGAATTTGCTTTGAATTTCATGCCTCGATGGAAAGCCAAACGGCCGATCTGAAGCGCGCGCGGGCGTTTATATGTTTTTGCCTTCTAGGTTTTACGATACGGGCGCATGCATGATATACTGGCAATTTTTCAGCTTCGCGTCTATACTGCGTCGTGCTTTTTTTTCTTTTTTGCCGACGAGATAGTTGCTTTTTCTTCCGTCTGTTGTGCATACCCGCGATTTTCTCCGCTGAATTCATATGTATTCTTCCTGTTGACTGTGGAAAATTTCGAAATTTACGACTCGCGAGCGTCGATATCATCTTTGCTCAGCGAGAAATAATATATTTTTCTTCCACGGTCGACAACGCGCATAACTATAAGAATCGAGAGAAAAATAAAAGGCTTTTTTCGCCAAGGATGGATAAAAGTCTCTGGGATTTTTTAAAAACAAGAAGGAGAGGTCGAAAATGAAGTCCCCAAGCGAGATTTTGAGAGGGGGGCATCCACCTAATTTACGGACAGTTGCACCTGGTATGTGCGCCGGCGGGTGGCCCGACGCGCCGAGTGCAAAGTGAGTCGAGAGGGAGAGAAGAACTCGAAGTTTATAAGTAACGCGATTTGCCAATCGTTCGAATGGTCGGGGTAGGATTGTTCAGCTGACCGGAAATCAAGGGTTACGGGGAAAATAAGAACGATTCGAGTGTTTTTCGCGTGTAAGGCCTTTCTATTCTCTCTATGTGTATTTCGTACAAATAGAAAAATAAAATGATGAATACAAATTTGAACGTCACGCGCGCAATATTACTTACGTTTGTGGCGCATGACGCGCGAAGAGTATTATGCAATATCAAAGGGAAATTCGAACAATATCCGGCCAATTTTCATGCATAATTAATTAGCATTGCCGAGAGAACGCGCATTACGATGATACATACAAAATTAATCCGCGTCGGCCTAATTTATTCACTTCGAATCGAAATAAAGCAGGAATTATAATCTTTATTATACATGATATCCCCCCAGTCGTAAAAATTATATTTCCGGATAACGCAAATCCCGTGTAGTACTTCGGCGCGATAAATTCCGCGATTGTCAGACGCGACCCAGATACGTTCTCGAAATCTCTCGACTTTCCAAAATCGGCGCAAAAAGATGATATTCGCACACATATACGGAAGCAAAGTCCCCTTTATATAGCTCTCCCTCTCACGATTACCAGCTCGTTAATCGCGATAGCGGACAGCTTATTGCATCATCATCCGAGGCGTAAATTTAATTTCGGCCCGGCCCCTCCGCATGGCGCACTAAAACCCTACGATTCTCTCCGGAAAAAAGGGACGACGACGAGTGTAGGAAGTCGCCTCGGGCCGAAGTGTGCAAATACACGTGGCCGCGCGACGATTAATTATGCCGAGTCAAGAGTGTATAGTAGGGTAAATGCGTATATAGCGAGGCGAGAAAATAGACGCGCCATATACATCGGCCGGAGTGGAAATGCGGAAAAAGTCCGAGAGACCGCGTTAGCAATAATAGCTTATGCCTTCGGCGAGAGAGCTGAGCGTCGTGGCATTATATTATACGCCGAGAAAAATGACGACGACTGCTGCCTATCTCCTTCTCTCTCTCTCTGGAATTTCTTCAGTCAGCCTTTTTCAGCGAGAGCGACGATAAGGAATCAGCGGCGGCGGCCTGGCGTATACGTACGGCTGGAGATATTTTTTGAACGGGGGGAGGCAAGAGTGGCTGGCTGATAAGCCTTTACCTCGGGCTTTTTCTACCGCGGAGAGAGAGAGAGAGAGAGAGAGAGAGAGAGAGAGAGAGAGAGAGAGATTGCGCGCGATGAATACCGAAGTGCTATCGTGGAATTCCAGTTTTTTAAAGGTTTTATACTCAATTCCGCAGTTGCGTTTGGAATTGCATGGCCTTTCTCAGTATACTCATTGTATTTTGTGCTATACTATACGATCAAAACTGAAGATTCGAGCGAAAATTGACTAAAATTTCCTTGCAGTTTATTAAATTTTTGCGTTCCTCATACGCTTTTAAAAATTATATTTCAATTAACAATATGCACGGGAAACTGTACAGCATAAAAAGTATCTTCAAATTATTATTATTTATTATACTACTAGTGATAAAGTGCCATTTCATAACGCCAAAAAAAAATTAAACTTAATATGTACATCCTTTTCTCTCTTCCACTCCAAATCTAATCCGTCCAATTTATTGGCATAGGCGACAAACCGATACATATGCACTGGGCTCGCAGATAACCACTAGGGAAATAGAAAAGCGTCCATGTGCCACCTATTTTCGCTTCGATGGGAGAAGGACAACTGGACCAGTCCAAAAATTTTTTGCTTCGATATATCCGGACCTGCGAACAGCCAATCAGAGAACGAATATAGAATGGCACCGTGTCTTTCTTAGAGCCGGATAACACCCGTAACTTTCCGTGACACCCTATACCCGGAGATAAGCCGTATCCGAGATCCATATCACAGCACCATCAATCATCATCCGCACAAAACGCCAAGTCCTTCCGCCCTCTGAAAGAGTTGTCATCTTTCCGCAACAACGATCATCCAAAAAAAGAGAATATCATCGTGCCATCGAGGAAAAATTCGAATTTCATCGACGATTCTCCGATAGGTATAGCCTGTCACATGGGCAATTCGGCAAGATTGAAATCCAAATTCGTCCACAGGGACGCCCAGAGGCCAAAGGACGCGTGCGTGTCCTGTTTTCAATTTTCCCCCCGACGATGGCCGCGTATTCAGATCTCCCGAAGGACTGCCGCGCGCGCGGCGACTCGATGCCTTTGAAATTGCCCACGGCTCGGCCTTATCGCGCGGCAGCTTCGAAAGCGACGACTCAAAGCCGATATGAATACCATTTAACTGTCCCGAGAGCGGCACACAGGGAAAACAATTAAGATCCGACGTGCCCTTTTAGTAGACGCGCGGATGACCGAGCGGCTTGATGGCTGGCACAATTGGGTTGGCCGCTTCGATTTCTCTTATGTAAATGACAGCCGAGAGCTTGGGGAGAATTGAAATTTGTTGTGGAGAGACAAGAGAGAGAGAGAGAGAGGTTCAGCCTTTCATGATTGCGAATGATAATCGTTTTCTTGGACACTGATGGGGTTATTTTTTCGTTCAAATTTTCTGCTAAATCGTTCATTTGCAGCGATTAAAAGGTTCATTTTCTACTCGAAAAATCATAAGTATAGCTATAGCGTAATGTGATCTCAGGCGATTTAAAAATTATAACTACACGCATACATTCCAATCGTGTCCAATCGCGGAAATGGCCACTTTTAGCTTCTCTTCATACTCGCATTTTACGCCCGTTTATGCAACGTGCATCTCTTGCTCGCGATTTTTTCCCTCTGCATAAGGTCGTTTTTTGCAGTACTCGAGCTCCGACTGCAACTATTCTCTGAAACTCATTATCCGCGAGCAGCGGCGGTAGCGTTGAGCCTTTGAGAAAGTGGTGTTTTTTTGTCGTTCCCTCTCCGCGTTATCATAGCGCACACGACGGAAAGTTTTAATCGTTTTACGACGGGAGTTTCGTCATTAGTTTTCATTTTGACAGATGTGCAGACTGCAGAGGGAAAAATGCTCGCCCAGAGAGTAGATGCAGCTCACGCGGAATAATAGTACTCGCTGAATGAACTGCAGTAAAACGCGTGTCAGTGCTTTTGTCACGTTATGAATGGAGCGTTGAGTGGATTTCTCGCGTTTAACAGATACTTTTTTTTTGTATTTCAGCTCGTGTGTGGGAAAAATTAATTTTCTGCGAATCGTAGATCGAAGATTTATTTCTATAACGCGCGGTCGAATGCATTATATTGAATCCAGCCTACGATGGTTTTTTAAAAGTTTTGATAGCTTCTCGTTGTGTTTTTAGATGACGCTGTTGCATGAATATGCATATGTATGTACCACTCACCAATCTGGTTTATTTTCACAGCTTCCGCTGCTGGCTCGGAAATCGACGAGCTGACGACTTTTGAACTATTATATGAAAATTTCAATTTGCAAACCGTGCGAATTCCCTTAACCCACTTTCAGGAATATAAAAAATAGCGCCGATTCCGTATCCATTACAAACACGCAAAAACTCCGACCACACGTAAAAGTAACTGGAAAGTTTGTAAACACAGCTGGCTCCTTGAACAAATATTTTTAATCATCATTCTCAGCTGCAGCGCGAACTCTCGAAACTCTCTGGCTACCCTATCCTTTTTGCGTATCACGAAGCTAACCAAAATTAACGAGCGCGCGTCTCATCTTTACACCGAGCTTTACACACACACACACACAGCGGAAACTCCTTCGGCCGAACACGGACCTATGCTCCTGCCGAAGCTTAATTAGTTTCACACGGGCAAAAAAAAATCCATTAAGAAAGTCGCAAACTTAAACACAGAGAAGAGAGAGAGCAACGTCGGGCCTTTTTCTTAAAGCCGCGGCGTGCGTTCTTTCACGGATAAAAATAAAGAGAGAAAATAAAGCGCGACGAGAGGAAAAGCTGGAAAAAGGAGAGAGAAGGCGAAAAAAGAGCAGTTCTCTCTCTCTCTCTCTCTCTCCTCGGGCGGCGAACGAGAGGGAGAGAGAAGCCCGTGGGAAGTTTTTGAAATCAAGCGGCACTGTACACAGTATACGTGTGTACTCTGTTTCTTTCGGGAGAGAGAAAGAGAGAGAGTGGGCCGCGCTCGCGCCGCGTCGGAGAATTTCCGCCGCTTTTAGAATTCATTCGACGCGCGCCGGGCCGAATCCGCCGCGAGAGCGCTATATATGCTCCGCATCATCGACGAGTCGCAGGGGGACGGCGCCGCCGGAAAAAATGTGTGCAGTGCCGCGCCGAGGGAGAGAACCTCTGCGCAACCGAGAGCTATACTGCAGCTGCGGAAAAAGTTGGGCCGCCAAGAGCTTGCGATTCTGTATGTACGTGCGGTGCGTACGTGTGTTGCCGAGCGAGTTGCGAAGGTGAGATGGAATAGTAGGTATGGATGTGTAGCCGAGAAAGTTATTGGCACTACAGTGGGGATTTCGTTTGTTTATATGCTGCCGAATGCGAGCGCGGCGCTTTTGTGTAAATGAATTTCGTTTGTGTGAAAAGCTATGTTTTTTTTATATAAATTGTAAAAGTGCGAGTTGTGTTCTTTGCTTAGTAGAAGAAAGCAGTTGTCAAATTCCTTATTTAGCATTGATTTAGTTCTAAAAATATTCAATTTTACTTAGTTCTATATTTTACAGCTCTTAGGTACTTCGCGCTGTTATCACTTTATTATTCATTATTGATTATTATTATGATGTTTGGAAGAAAGAGATTAAATTTTTTTTGTGGTGACGGGAATCGAACCTGGAGCTCCGGCATGAGAGTCGAGTGCGCTGACCATTTACCTAAACAGATCTGTTACGTACAAAATTTCAGATTCAGCTGATGTATTAATTGACGTACGAACTAAAGTTAATAAAAATTAACGACGATTAATAAATAATAAAGTTAAATTAATAGACACAGAAACTCATTATAATAAAATAAACGTAAAATGTCAACCAAAATACTGATTACAGCAGAAAAGAAAATTAAATTCAAACCTTACCGACTGAGAATATTATAATTTTTCCCACATTTTATAGTACATTTTACCATCTGCGATAGTAAAAATTAATATCTATTATGGTGAATTTTACTATAAAAGATAGTAAAAATTACTAGCTTCCGAATCTGTTACCAAATTATTATCCTAGATAGTAATTTTTACTGTCAAATTTTTCTCAGTGTAATACTAATTCCGTGCCCCTGCATAATTGCCTCGCACCGTCTCTTCAACTAATTCTCATACTGCGAGCATATAGCAGTACAGTATAGCGAATCTTGTCTCGTTCAGTTTTCTCCTCGTGTCGCCGGCTCTTCTGTGACACATACACACAGGACGAAACAACACTGAGAGCGCGCAACAATAGCTTCCCAAAGGATTCTGTCCGAAGCCGCGTCGGAGTAGTTTGCCTATTTCGTTAGTCGGCCAGCTCTCCGCTCGCGAAGCCTGAAGCAAAACATCTCTCTCTCTCTCTCTCTCTCTCGTCAATGTCGGCATTATGCGAGACGCGTTTGCAGCAGTTCGACCGTTACATCCGCTGCGCGCGTCGTTAACAATTAGAGCAAGTTTTTCGCGCGTAATCGAGTTTCGCCGAGAGACTCGCGTAGTTTGCCGCAGCGCCGTCGTTGCAGGAGGAAAATTATTTTCGGATGCGACGAGCTTTTTGAGGAGATTGTGTACTGAATGTTTGCACGCGCGGAAGCTGTGTCCGCAGGAGTTGGTCCGAGAAAGTTTGCCTTTACCGCTCCTTCAACGCAGCTCGTCCTGTGTGGCTAATGTATATTTGCTCGTCGTTCCCGGCAGTTTGTCGGCGGTGTTGTACTAGATCGAAGATCGACGCTGTAGTGTCGCAATATTGTTCCGAACAATCAAGGCTACTTCGAGCATTGCAGTACTCAGCTGGTTCACGCGTATCTATTTCGGTATGCATACAGAAAGCTTTTCAAGGCGTGATTCTTGCGCTTATTTACAATCGCTGTTATTTCTGTGCGTGAACTTTGCGATTTAACAAATTTGCGCTAGCACTCCGGTTTTCATGCTCCAAATACACTCCCGGTGAAATATGAGCGGTTAGAGCTTGCGGCAATCAAAAGTAGGTATTTGAGTAAGCCTTAAATTATGAATTCCCCAAAGAAAGTCTGAAGGTGCAAATTGTAAGGCTCGCATGTCGACGCTTAAAGGCATCGTTTCGTCAAAGGAGCCGTTTTCCCTGAAGAGATTCGCTGAAAGTATATTGATTTAATTTCGTGAAATTTAATTAAATACATTACGCGCGCGCTCTTAATACTTACGCATAATATAGTCGTTCTTTTAATTATTGTGCTCAAAAGCATTCACGCATAGCACTCGTTCAAAAAAATACCTACATAAAACGACGTCTATAGTTCGCGTACATTTGGCGTGACAACATTTTTCAAATATTCTCTGAACCGGAATAATTAAATTCCTTTTACCTCTATACGTGTTAATGCTATGGTTTATTGATCTAAATCTGACATGAGATCAAG
The DNA here is from genome assembly GCA_037356405.1 of Nasonia oneida. Classification (NCBI taxonomy): domain Eukaryota; kingdom Metazoa; phylum Arthropoda; class Insecta; order Hymenoptera; family Pteromalidae; genus Nasonia; species Nasonia oneida. Next base: position 73,974 of record JAZHPH010000126.1, on the reverse strand, counting down.
GATCACATTGAGTTTGTAAGTACAGGCGAGATAATGTAAGCGCTCATTTTATATGTGCGGGAGTGGTTATTGCGGTGGAATCTTTTTGAAAGACTCATCTCGATCATACACTCATTCTTTCATTATAAAATTAACTGAATATTTTAAAAGTCTTTGCTTAAAAACGAGTATCTCGTATAATATATAGAATGGTAATTTCTAGGGAATCAATTTTAAAATTTATCAACATGAAGAATTCGTACAATTCTTACTTACGCTTGTATAATGCTCGCAATGATAATGTGTACATACCTGAAACAGATAGTAAACAATAAATTAAATGAAATTCAAGTAAATATGTCTTATATTTGACATAAATATTTTAAATAAATAGTATAAATCCCTATGTCTCAATAAATAAACGCACTGTAAGTGAAACAATTAAATCAAAAATACGATTCATCAGATTACAATCATATTATAGACAAGTGATAAAAATACTCTACAACCAGAAACACACTGCTGATACACCGACGACCAACGAAATAAACTCTCGAAGCTCGCGAGAGCTTCACACAGTGCGGCATCGCAAAGAGAGTCAATCAGCAGGTTTCATGTGATTACGTCCCTCTCATACAAGGAACCCGTTGAAACCACCAGCAAATCCCGAAGCGAAACTGATTTTAACCTCGTTTTCATATCGAAGGAGTGTATATACTACTCATACATGCAGTTCGCTCCGCGAATAGTACACTGTGAAAAATTTTTTCGTAATATTACTAACCCAGTAGTAAACCAAACGGCCCTACGCCCAGCACAGTAAATTTACAACGGTATAAGTAAATTCACAACGGTATGCAGTAATTTTACTATTTTGCGCGCTGTAATTTTACAACGGCGGTAGTATTTTCACACTGAACGCGAGAATCTGACCCCTGTAAAATTACTACGCTAAGAGTAGTAAACTAATCCGACCTAGGCTGGGCGAAGCAATTTTACAACAAGGATAGTAAAATTGCTAGATTTTTTGTAATTTTACGTAGCTGATCGTAGTAAAATTGCTATACGAAGGGCTGGAACCTGATGTAATTTTACTACATTTTAGTGATTTTAAAAAATCATTTTTTACAGTGTATAAGACTCTTGGCTCCGCAAGTCTCACTCTCTTTTCGCGTTTTAATATATAAGTAACCGCGCGCGCAGCAGCCGAGTCTGGCGGGCAGCAAGTTTCGTCTGTGCGTACAGCTGTAAGTACCCCCCGCGCACGCGCCATCAAGTGGAATATATGCGCAGAGGCGGGCAGGCGTTTATAACGCGCGCATATGTTTAGCCGTGCGTGCGAATGTGCACTTTACGAGCGGCTGTATGTAATTCCAAGCTGCGACTCTCATTATAAGCGCGAAACTTTGATATTTCGCCGAGAGAGTGCGAATATGCGTCGAGTGTGCATTGTGATGTTTTACGGATTACGTACGCGGGGGGCTGCGTATCGCCCTCTGCACTTGGTGTGTTATTTGGTGAGAGTGCTGAGTATGTGATATTGTTACGTCATATGTTGAATAAGAAAAAAATTAAAATTTGAATAAAATGACGCAGCTGCGTTACACAAAAAAAATATTTTCCGTAGGACTTAAGAGCAGGCGAGCGTCCGTGCAGAGCAATTAGGCAGTCCGAAGAAATAGCAATTAAGAGCGAGTGCAGGTATAGCGATTAGGATCGGTTTATGGCGGGGAGCGGCCCTATCGTAAAATTTGTGCGCAGCCGGGAAAACCCCAAGCGTCTGGAGAAATCGCGTGCGACAATCTGGCACCTTGAACTTTGTTTGTGCTGCGTCGCAGAATACGAGACTGTGCAAAGCCAACTTAAAATTTTTAAAGTAGAATATTTATTATAAAATAGGTAGAAAATTAAATTCACACATAGTATGAACAGTTGAAGAATAATAAGATAGAACTGTGCATATTTTATTTATGTTAAAATGAAGAATTTGTATTCGTGGCGTAGAAATAAATTTTTGCTCGTGCAAAACAATTCGAAAATGATATACATCATTATCAATAAACATTTTTGGTTGAAAAAACTTATATTAATGCCAAAGCAGTGTATAGAGAAAAAAGGCGTATTACATTATATTGCAAAATGATTTCTATTTATTTCAAGATCGTGGTTTACAAAATTAGTAGCATTTTTAAAAAGTGCATGTACACATGTTTAATATCGTAAAATATATTCATACTAATTTTCAAAATGTCATAATAGACTAAAAACCGGAAAAAATCTCCAAAATTATCTGTGTTGACATCTCAATGAAGCTGCAGCGGAAAAACTCAGCGATGGATAATGCGTGGGTAAACGGTACACTGTACGTGAATATAATCTTTTCCTTGTGACCATCACGAGACAGTGGCAAAAAGTGTCATGACCACCGGACAGGTAGAGCTATTTTTAAGTACTGGCTCGTGACAGTTACAAAGAAAAGAATTAAACCACGTTAAGTAAACTGTACGCCGTATTCCTAAGACGTCATACAGTTGCTGCCAAACTCACTGTCTATGATGATACAAGACCATTACTAGTGGATAAAATCTGTCCGTTTTCGTTGAAGTTATCTATACTCTCCTTATCCACCTGCATGGGTGAGGTATTCTGTTTGGACTTCCCTTCTTTCTCTGGCGGATGAATGTGTAAAATTTCACGAACCTCAGTAGTACTTTTACCTTTTATTAGGTTTGCTGCGTATTTACAGCATGAATTCATCAGAGCATCAATATCTAGGTAGTTAGCAGCTACCATTAAAGGAATCAGTTTATCGCCTATTCTTTCGTTCTAAAAGTAAAAAAAGGACATACAGGATTAATCACTAAGCATATACGAGTACAAAATAGTATTGAATAAGCTGCGTGAAAATACATACCTCTAGGAAATTGAAATCCCAGTCGCTCAAGTCACCATCGTTTGGATCTAAGTTATCCGCGTCCGGCTCTTGGACAGGATCATTCCTGTGATGAGTCGCCCATTCTATAATTTTATCTAAAGTTTCCGAGCTGACGTTTGGAAGTGGGACGATTTCATCTTCTACTCCATCTAATCCCAGTTCGTTTAGCATAGTTTTGATTGTCTTAAAGCGCATTACTATATCCATCTCAACTCGGAATAACGTTCCATCTTCGCTTTTGAGTTGGATCTGAGCCATCTGTGTAAAAGCACGTAAACATATGTTATAAATCTCGAGCATTTCTTATAGCTATTGTTACGGAGAGAGGATAGCGCGCGTGCGTGGTTCTGACAATAATTAACACTCGATTAGGTGTGCTGCGCTTGACGGTTCCGTGGCAACTGACGAGCAGAGCTGTAGCTTCGAGAAACCTCGAGAAGCTGCAGCTCGCCGGATGTCCGTTATACAATTTATTACAAAAATAAATGGAAACGACTAGAAAGTCATCTCGAGTCGCAAGAAATGTTAACGAGGCAGCAAAATATATATGTAACGTAAATTCTTAAATATCAAACACTACGTACCTTGACAGTAGCCAGAGAGATGCGACTGTGTCAAACTAGTAAACGAGAACTGTTGAATGTTCTACTCTCAGAGCGGAGTCGAGAATGCTTATTCACGGCTATCCGGGGCTTTTATATACCTGGGCCCTTTTAACATCACCGCGTCTCCACAGAGGGTCTTGCGAGCGTCCAAGGAGTAGGACCATGGACTTAGTATAGAGGGACGGTGCGTTTACGCTGAAAAGTGAGTCCGAAAATGAGGGGAAGCTCTCCCCACTTTTCCTCCGTTCTTGCGTTCGGTTGGCATACATCGAAAGATGGCTCGTGTCGGTGTTCTCGACACAAGTAAGCGCTGCTTGTGTACATGTGCCTAGCAGACACTGCTTTGCGTTCGAAGCTCTGGGCTCCTGCTTTCCGCGTGAACGTAAGTGGATATGCTGCCTTAACGTATTCAATGAAAAATACTTATTTAATAACAAATTTGCATTTATGTTGATAAAAAAATTCTATATTTCAATAGCATATACACAAAAAAGTATGAACAAATTATAATTTTTATTAACTTTATATATTATCGACAAACATTTAAATAGGCATACTTGCTACTATGATTATCGAATAAAGCAATATTCATTATATTATGTGTGTGGCGATGTTATTATATGTGTGTGTATATACACACATATAATAATAATTTATTGCATAAACAAAATTTAATGTATGCGTTCCAATGTATAATCAGTGGAAAACAAAATGCCAAAATATAAAAATATACTTAAGTTGCTTTAAAGATCTATTTGATTTCTTGCAAACGTAACTGCACTGCATTGATAAATATACTTATTAAAATTTGCATAATGCATATAGTTGCAACTTTTCCGATTAAAAAAATCCAAACAAAAATAGAAAAATATCTCATTATTCAAGTAGGCATTACTTAAAAAACCTAAAAAAATAGGCCGAGCTCTCATAGGCTGCACCTACGTATCGGGAATTCACTCGTGTTGAGCTCATGTACACGGAAGGTTCTTTCAATGTGTACAATCCGAACGCACAGAAGCAGAGAAGAGGGGAGAGTTTCCCCTCATTTTTGTCTCGCTCTCTTCGCCTGTAAACGGAGCTAGCGCACCGTCCCTCTATACTAAGTCCGTGTTTTGAGGGGAAAGAGAATACAGAAGAGGAGTCTTCAGAACTTGCTCCATGCGCGTCTACAGCTGATACGGCACATGCGCACTGCAGCCCTTGGAGCGTCATGACGCGCAAATCTAATTTTTTTCATCCCTCGGCCAAAAGTACGCAGTTTCTGGCTCTGTTTGGCAACAGATAATGAGAGAAAGAATGTATAAGTAGTTGATAGTAAATTCAACTATGTTTTTACTTTTTATTTGATGAATTTGCAGGTGATGATATTAGACTTATGGCTATGTTAGAGTAATAATACACTGTTCTATTATTCAAATAATAGGGATCCAGTTTATACGTGTATTTTTTTCACACTTGACTTAAATAGCCACTTTTTTGCCTAAAACGCAGGGCTGAAGTATTACATTTTTCCGGAAAAATGAGAAATTTGCGAAAAACATAACAAGCTTGCAGGAAAAAGGTAAACAAATTTGTTGAAAATTTTGGAAATTCTGATAATTTTCCTGCTTGTGTTTCTTCTTTTTGTATTCTTTTCAATCCCACTTTGCAGGCTCAAATAGTGACCTTTAGGCAGAAAGTGGAATAAAATGCTGTATGCAACACGGGACAAAAGTAGATTTTTCCTAGGCTGATCACTACCCTCATGAGAATATTCTTTCCTCACGTGATTCCTTCGCTTCTCTTGAGCAGTAAACGCAGCCTCGCAAAGAATCTACTTACTTGGGCAGTAAACCCACCCGCGGAAAAAATCTGCTACTCTCGCCCCTTGTTGCATAATGTACTATTTTTACTTTTCTTGTTTTACATAAGTGATTTTCTTCGTCACATTGCAAGAAGTGATATTGAAAACGTACAATTGTTGAAAGAATGATCAACAGTATGGTACATTGTGCAACAAGGGGCGAAAGTAGACACTTTTTTCCGTGATAGCAAGCACATTCTCGTCTAATATTTATACTTAGCTCATTTATTTGTATAATCCATCCGATGGTGCTATCTGCGAAAGGACTACCTTGCCAATGGTTTGCAACGTATATCCAGGTCTACGAATCCCTGGAGACGCGTATGAAATCGGAGGTCTGTAGAATTCAGCGAAACAGACAAAAAAACTACCTAAGAACTTCAAACCTTTTTCTTTAAAACTTATGGTTTTAATTTCCCGTTATCTCACTTAGTCCGACTTTGGGTTTTCTATTTTCTATTTTCTATTAATTATTTATTTACAAAAGTTTTAATTAATCTATAAATTAAATACAAATAAATATGAAATATTTTAAATCAAAACTAATTATTATTAAAATTTTGAACTTATTTTTGTAACAATTTTATATAGTTATTTACATTTATTTTTTTATTCACAGTTTACATTAATAATTTAGTTATGAGTTTTGTTGTATATTTTTATATTTTTCGAAGTTTTTGCTCATTATTGAATAATTTTAAATAGGTCGATAATTACAGTTCCGTCATTATCTGCTTTCGAGATTATCTTGCGCTACTCCGTTATCTAAGTTGTATTAGTGCGTGATTCGTATGTGTTTGTAATACTCAACTTATGTGTGATTGATACATGGCACAAGGATGTAGCAAATGACTGTGACTCGAGGAATCTTTCCTCTTATTATAATTTAAGATAATGTTCGACATTTAGAGATAAAATTGGTATGCTCTTTATTGTTATTTTCTTCAGGACTGTACCGTATTGTTGTGATTATATTTATTGTATTATATTTTGTTAATAAAGACTTGAAGAGGTTGGAAACCAAACCAACGAAACGTCGTCGACATCTAATTGCTGAGTTTTTTATTTCTACAAGGGCTGACTCTTTCACTTTTGATTCCTAATTATTTATTTGGTTAACATGGAGAGCAAAAAGCGTAATTGTTATACCTGTTTCGATTAGAGGTCTGATAATATCACCCGCTCATCTTATCATGTACCTAATGGTGGTTTATGTCTTTTGTAACGCACGAAATCGGGATCAATTTAGGATATCGAGGACGATTACTTTAACGACTTAAATCTTTCCAAAGAAAGGTCCGATACGCATCTGCTCTCACCCCCATAAATGTATACCTACAAGAATTACTAAATTTGTAATCTATTGGTTAAAAGCGTTGAATTCGTCGAGAGCAAATATTTGAACGTCTATTTCAGTGAACAAAATATTTAATTTTCTGTGGTGGAATATTTTCACACTCAACATTACAATCAGCCTATGCACGACCTACAAGTTCAATCCCAAGTTTCTTAACTGCCATCATAGGTACTACTTTCGCATTTCACGCGAACACACGTGTGTAGTAGCACAGCTTTGCATACACAACGTGTCCTAAGTAAAGAATCATCAGGTTAATTTTTATCATCGTCGTTAAAACCTCTAGAGTACGGCGCTCTATATACATCATTGTCGTAAAGAAGGACAGGCGCCACAGCTGACAGACGAGTAAGGCTGCGTCGAAGCTAAACGAAGGGCCTCTCGACGCGCTCTCCGCAAGTGTGTTTTAACGCGAATAAATTTAAAGGGCGCGCTCATAAACTAGACTTGCGCATCAAGCTCGACGCTTTATTACGCAGTCGTCCCTCGCACGCGTACATCATTTGCGCGGCACCGTCGTGCAGAGAGCCGACCAGCGCATGTCGAGAAAAACAGCTTCTCTTGCTTGAATGCATTATAAAAGTGCGCGACTCGCCAGTCTACGAGTATATAATTTTCTTATTCACCCGGGGAAAAACGCGTTATATCCGATTCCCGGAGCTTTGTGCGCTCGCGGATGTACAGTCGGATCATCCTCTCGACGATTCCGAGGAAAATACGAGGAGTATAACACGAGCACGTATCGAGAACTTTTTAATCGAGATTCGCCGTAATTGGATGTTACGCCGGCTTTTTCAGTTACGAAGCTATGAAAAGTTACGGCGTATTATAGAGGGAGACTGGAAAAAGAGTCGAGCCGTTGGTGCACCGCGCGCGCGAAAAGGGATTATATTGTTGCGGCTCGGATTCGACGCGCGCGAGTGAAGGAGGAATTTTGAAAGACTCCGCGCGCGCGCGCCTGTTGCAGCAACGGGATTAAATTGTGTTATACGCCGGCCGCGGAAAGCAAAAGGTAGAAATACGGGTGGGTGTACAAGTTAGATGTAGTTTTTTTTCTTCAAAGCGCATGCTAGCGCGAAAGTTTCGTATATTGTGTTATATTCCTCTTTATTCAGTGCGTGTTTTGAGTGCGCGAGTTGCGTTTTTAATTTTGAATTTTCCCGGGGAATTTATAGTGGCGCAGTTTTTTCGCGGGATCGAAATAGACGATCAACTTCGTGAGGGTACTTTCGTTAAGGATGGCCCCAGTTGCTATGTCGTCGCTCGTAACGAAAAGTAGTACATATATTCAAATTTCCTGACGATCAACTAGTATATTTGAGTTTCGCCGCGAAAACTAGTACATTTTTGGCTCTCCAACTTTGTGAAAATTCCAAAATTTTCAAAGATTTTCACAAATTATCTAAAATTATTCAAATTTTTTAGGTTTATTCAAAAATTTCGGTCGTATTAGAAAATTTAAAAAATTTTGAAAATATTCACAATTCTAGAAAATTTGTACGATGCTAGCCAGCAAATATTGGGAGTAGTAGAATTTTTTGCCGAAGCTTGTAATATTATTTCTGATGATTGTTACATATTAATATATGAACACTCTACTTTCTCTACCGGCCACTGAAAGAGCTCGATAGCGCGCTAAATTAACTGCCAGTATATTTTCTTCCCAAGTTTTCCCGTCAGAAATCAGCGCCACAATGCTGTAATTTCGCGCAACCTCAAAATAAAAGAAATTCTTTATTACAACAGCAGCAGCACAGCCAAAGCCAGGAGAGGACGGCCGGCGCGCAGAAATGTCGGTTTACCGGAACTGCACGGACGAAAAGAGAATAAAACACCGAGACACGTACGCTATAAAAATATACTTTTCCAGAATACATAACAATAAACTTTTTAACAACCATCAATCACTCCACCTTTACGACTCTAGCCCGTATAGCTTATTCGCTGAGCGAGTCGTGTCAGCGACGAGCCATATCCATATATACCCCCGCCGCGAAATCAGGCAAAAACTCGATGCGAAAAAATAAAATGAAAAACTACCTCTGGCGCGAATAAAAGCGAGTTCTCTCTGTCGAAATACAGAGCGACCTAAATAAAGGGGCTGGCCGAAGTTTGAAAATGTACAGGTATATGTATAGGTGCGCATCTCGCTTGCGCGGCTACTTTAGTCGCGAGCAAAAACGCGAGCGCGTTTAGCCACGGAAGGGCTTTTACGATTCCACGCGTATACACTATAGTATACAGTCTCTCGTCGCTATACTGCGGGGGATGCATGACCGGAATACCGGTCCGACACGCGCGCGTATTAACGCCCTCCGGTGCGTCTCTCTTTCTATATGCTGCGCGGTGTTATACGTCGCCGCGGGCTTGCTATACGCGAGATTGTGTGCGCGTGTGTGTGTGTGGGGAGGGGGATGGCTTGTACTATTATATGCAAGACTCGTGCTGCGATTTTGTCCACGTTTGCATGGTTATGCGTATGGCTGATTTTTTCTTGTTCAGTTTATCGTTTATGTTTGCTGCGGTTTAATAACTTTAGATGCTTTGTTTTCGTTCTTGAGATATGGATATAGGAAATATGGACTCATATTATTTTAAAGAAAGTTTATGGGAAAAGCTTTTTAATTTGCGATTTATGATGCGAAGAGAACGTTTTTCGAGATTCAGCCGCTCGAGCGTTAAAACTTTAAACGAGCTAAATTTAATTTTTCAATCACAAACTCATCTCAGAAGAGAGATTCTTAAAATTTGAGTTCCTTTAATATTTTGATATTTGCTAAGTCGTAGGACGTAGGCAGTTATGATTTTCTCCGGTTTGTAGAAATGCGTAGTTATATGTCTGCTTGAATGACGCCGTCGTTCCTGAGAAATTGTCTAGCATCGGATACTTTCAAGCCTGTGCAGGCACGTTTAGAAATAAACTAGACCCAATACTTTCATAAATAGTAGCGTAAGCAGATTGTGCGTCTGCTGCGCAGACATGATATTTTCAGGACTTTTCCCCGTGTACCAAGCCTAATGATGGTACGACACGCCCCCGATGGCCTGATTTATAATACCGCCTTCAAGGATTAGACCCAAACGTTTTTCTTAACGGTTTACCTAGCTTTCCTGTTTTTCAATATATGAGCCACGAGACGTCGGACACTTTGCGGTCGAAAAATCGAGCTCCGAAAAATGGTGCCCAGGGTAGACAGTATCACGTCGTCTCCTGTAGTTTTGTGATATTTCGAAATATAATTAGTCAAAACTCGTTACTCGGGGGTTTTTGAGGTCGCTGAACACGAATATAGCGACGGCAACTCTCCCCGAGGTACCTGGTGTACGTCTGTGACACAGCCAAAGAAATTAATAATCATATTGATATCTTTGCGCCACGTGTATTAGAGTGATCAATGAAATCAAGTAATGTAATTACTACAATGATTAATATGACAAATCAAATGTAAATCAAGATCGAGTTCTCAATCGAATATTTGCTACTTACATCTTCATTGCACTTAAGTTTTCAGGTATTTTTTGATTTAAATTATATTTCCTGCAGAATAGATGGCCTGTATCACATATAGAGCAACGAAGGCGATCGCACCTACTTCGAGAAATTTTCAGACCTGACCTATTTTACACTAATTTTGTATGACGGATAACTTTTAAGTTACCTCACAATCTTGATTGAGTTTTTTTTTTATAGGACGCCGAGATGGGACAGCGACAATTATTGATTAGTTGTCCTTTCCCGCTGAAAAGTTTTAAAAGGGTTTTTCAAAGGATGCTCGGCTGGCTTTAATCTTTTCCGCGCGCCTCTAACGCTGTCGCAAGTTTTATATTTCGCCTCTTGCGGAAAATTTAACGACAACGCACTCGAGCCTGTATACATCAATAATAAAGTATCGGCTGTCCTTTTATAGCTGCGCGTATAATGGAACTCAATTTTATCCAGTTTTGCTAATCTTTTTTCCTCGGCATTAATACGTCGCTCCGTACAAAGAGACTAGCACAGTTCAAATTTTCAAACGAAAACTAGCACAACTCACGATATGCCGCGAAGAGTAGCTCAGATCAGAAATGCCGCAAAGAGTAGCACAACTCGCATATTTCCCGCGAAGACTAGCACAACTCGCGACTTTTATTACTTAAAATGTGAGTATTTCACGTTTTTATTGGATTATTGGGTTAGTTAAGTTCATGAAAACCTTGTACAAAGATAGACAAACCTACAAGTTTTAAAAAGTTTCGAAAATTTCTAAAAAAAGTGAACAATTTAAAGCTTGTAAAAAATTATTGTATTTGTGAAAACAATTTTGAATTCAGTAAAAAATTTCGCAAAAATCTGGACATTTTTATAGAAATTCGTTGTTAAAAGTTTGAGTTGTACTAGTTTTCGCGGCAAATACGCGAGTTGTGCTAGTCTTCGCGAAAATTTTTGGGTTGTGCTAGTCTAGCATTAATCCGTCGAGAAATATGCGTAGTTTTTACGCTAAAACCCGAGTAGCAGAAGTTCTCTTAATTTTTTGCGCATGCCCGTACGGTTCAGGCCAGGCACGGGCATATACTATACTGTCTGCTATGTTATACAGCAGAATAGGATAGCAGACAGAACTACAGTTTTCACAGTTTCAGTCAATGTTGAATGATGAATATTTAGCCTATTAATTTATCTAAAATGATTTTGAAGGGAAAATATGATTTTCAAAGTGCCCATTAAGAGTGAAAACCTAACCCTACACATGCATACTCTCATACATGACAGTATGTATGTACATGCATGCTGTACTGACTGACTTTGTGTTGTTCAAGTGCAATTACTGTGTGAAAAGTGTCATCGATGCTCAAAGTCACCAATGATGAGGTTTGCACAGGTATGTCAATCTTATCAGTATGCGAGCACAGTCACTGTCAACCACCAAATCTCTCATAATCATGGTAAATCCATGATATTGAAGTTTGATGTCTGTTCTTTTGCATTAAGACTTGTTAAATTATTTAGAAACAGCCTGCCATCTCAGTATTCACTTAACAGTCTTGGTTTGGCTTTGCACCCTGAACCCTATGGCTTTGGTGGCAAAAATACATGTGGGTCTATACATGAAAGTTGAATTTATTTCATCTAGAATAAATTTAACTCAATATATTGTTACAACATACCAACACAAATTAAGTTGCAAAATTTCAGCTCTCTAAGTATGGTAGTTTTCAAATGAGAGCTAAAATCAAATTGTGAATAAAGTAATCGAAATCAATAAAACTTGATTTTGCTCTCACTTGAAAACTATCATACCTAGGGGGCTGAAATTTTGCAACTTAATTTGCATTGGCATGTTGAAATACTATATTAAGTTGAATTCATTCTAGCTTATATGAATTCTACTTTCGTGTGCAGAGCTACCTGCATTTTTGGACGCCAAAGCCATAGGGTCCAAGGTGAAAAGCCAAACCAAGACTGTTAAGTAAAAACTGATATGGCAGTCTGTTTCTAAATAATTGAACAAGTCTTAACCCAAAAGAACAGACATCCACCTTTAATATCATGGATTTACCATGATTATGAGAGATTTGGTGGTTGAGAGTAATTTTGACTCGCATATTGATGAGATTGAAATACCTGTGCAAACCTCATCATTGGTGACTTTGAGTGCATCGATGACACTTTTTACACAATAATTGTACTTGAATAATACAAAGTCAGTCAGTACACAATGCTGTATGTAAATACTGTCATTTATGAGAGCATGCATGTGTAGGGTTAGGTTTTCACTATTAATGTGCACCTTAAAAATCATGTTTCCCCTTTAAAAGACATTGTAGATGAATTTATAGGGTATATATATTCATCAATATTTTCAAACAATGTCAATGAAGAGCAGGATCATTGGTGTGAAAAGTAAGGTTATATGAACAAATCATAGTGGAGAAAAAATTCTACCGAGATTTCTTCCAGAAATCATGTCTGATTTATCGGGATTTTCATCTAGATTCTACTCTGGAAACCTGCTAGATTTGAAAAATCTCGGTAGCATTCAGGTACTTTCTCGGGAACGCTGCTACCAGCATGCGTTCGTCTTTATTGCTGATATGCTCGAGTATTGCAAAATTATAAAGTCGAACTGTCCGTAATCTTCTGTAACATTATAAAAAAAAGTTTTCAACTAACCCTTCCGTCTGAACTCTCTGTATCTCTGACCAGCGACTGTATGTAGCGCATAGGTACTTTCCTTTTTCCCTCATCACTTTGTGGTAGGCACAGGACATAATAAAACTACTTCTTATTATGTCTGCTGCTTGGTCTGCATATGCTATAACTGATGCAACTCTGCCGACAGCAGCGAAGTTATCTTTACCGTCTCTTACTTGTATTTTTTGTTCACAATTGTACGGGCTAGAGAACACCCTCTACATATATGTATATGTAAATTTGTGGAGAAAACAGGAAAGAATGCAAGGAAAGAAAGATTACAAGCACAGATGTATCTAAGTTCGTATGTTATTGGACGAGAGTAATATAACATACTGCAGAAAGTAAACTTCGATTTGAATCTAGAATTATAATAACTGATATGTAAGTATTTAAATCTAATCAAAACTTAATTGTACCGTGTTACAAAGACAGATTCACCATGCAATAAATTTAATGAATTCACCGCGAGTGAAGAAAAAAAATCGAGCTTTCGACTCCTTCGGTTAGAGTCGCGTGTCAGAGTAAGAAAGCAGATAGACAGCTGGGAAGTAAATTAAATGAAAGGTGAACCGCGTAAAACCGAAAGGCCAATTCCACAGTATACGTATATAGCGCAGGCGCAAAAAGGGAAGTTTAAACAGTTAAGTAAACGCCCTAACCGACGAATTGCAGTTTACCCACTCGAGGCTCTATATATACGTATAGGAGAAAGATCCGCGGAGGTATAACTTTTTAATCTCCTGCCTCGGGACGACGACGTACATATATATATATATATATATATATATATACATATACCACAGTTCAGTATAACACACGGAGACAGAAGTAATTATACGGATGAAGCGTGTGTTATATATACAAGACACACCTGAAACCGTCCCGGTATTATCTAATTCAATCAAATTGCCGCACACGCGAGTCGGCTCGGAGCACGCAGCGTTGTTCCTCCGACTTAGCGCTGTAACGCTGCCGATTTTTTCTCTTATTCCTCTTTCCTTTGCTCTTCGGTGCCGTTTGAGAGGAACCAATTAAATATAGGGCTTGCGATGGTTTCCGAGGCGAGTTCGACTGTGCTCTCTTGTAATGAAAAGAGAAATACTGCGAGGAGAGCAACTTTCGTCGTGTGTGTCGAGCTTTTTCCTCGATACCCTTATTGTGATGCTGGCATGTCGGGATAGGTTTACTTATTCTTGGGTATATATTTAATCTGTACGAGATCGTAACATCGTAAATGTCATATTAGAAACATACGATGTGTACGATATCCGCAGATAAATCAACATCTCAAATGAACTAACGCATCGGTATATAGCACCCGATGAAATCAAGGAAATGAAAAAAAGAAAAAACCAGTTTCGATCCAATCTCCCGCATATACGTCAGATGCACGTCTCGCTAATAACTAAGTTCCGCGGCGCCTCGACTCCCACAAGCTCGCACACGTGCGTGTGTGTGTGTGTGTGCATATGTGTATAGAAGAAGTATATTATCTCGTAAATTCTCCTCCTCCCTCTTTTCGCTTAAAAAGCCGCACGTGGCTGGTACTCGAGCGCACGTGCCCCGACGTTTCGTTCCGCGGCAGCACAGCACCGGATCCTCGTTCCCTATTTATCCGCGGCACACACCCACATGCACACACACCGCGAGAGGAGAGAAAACTCTAGCTGGCTATCATTGCGCGCAGCCTCTCGCAGCATCGAGAGGGGTTGAATTGATGCAGTGCTGCATTGTCCGCTGTACGCACGATGAGGTATAAGGAATGAGCGAGAGCGCTAAGGGAGCGTGGATTCGCGGGATATTCAATTGAAATGAGGGAGGGTCGAGTTTTGTTTTTCAAGCGTCGATTATGGATTTTCAATAACTGGCGGAAAATTGTTGAAAGTCGAGGAAGAGACTTCGACGCGTACTTGGCTTCTGGCTATTAGCAGCTGTACCAAGTTGTGATTCGCGTTATTTTACAGTACAGAAGAGCCATTTAAACTTTGAGCGCAGCTTTAATGAGCGTCGAGCGGATTTCGAGGTTGCAGTTTTTTGTCGAACTTTTTCAAAACGCACGGAACACCTTTGAAAACTTTAGTTTCTGCGAATAACTATCCCCGGAAATCCGAATTTCGTTAGAAACAAACGCGATACACATAGCTAGCTCGCACTTGGAGTTTTCGGTGTTTTCGTTCGAATTTCGAAAAAGCTCCGCAATTATTTTCCTCTCGCCACATGAAAGCTCGCCGCGATTTCCTCGGAAAGCCAAGAGAGTAGCCCTGTACAATATTCTCCCAGGGTTTTCATATCTCTGCCCCTCGAACTCACGAGCGCCTTAAACCGCGCGGAGTAGAGCTCGCGCAGCTTTCAACCGCCGGGGATAAGAGACCGCGATGAACAGGAGCACGTAAGCCGGTGCGGTCGGTTCGTTCTTAGCCCTCCGATGGTCTTTGCTGTACGCGAGCGGCTGCATATACATATCTATACACATTCGACCTAAATCCCAGGCGACGACGCGCGACACACCGCGAATGAACTCCCGGCGCTTTGTGCGCGCGCGGTCGGCCTTGAGTGTGATTGGCCATTTGCTGGAAAAACATCACGGTGTGAGAGAGCGGTTGGCGCTGCACGGGAAATAAATAAGCCTGGCAGCTTGCACGAGAGTTAAGTAAACAGGGGCTTAGTCCTCGGCGCGCGCATTCGCGCAATTGTGAAAATCGGGATCCGCTCAGCTGCGCGTCGTGTTTACGCTTTTGCGAGAGAGAGAGAGAGAGAGAGGGGGGGAGAGCTTTTTCGGGGAAAAGTGTCGGTTGGAGGTGTGAGCATCAACTGCGTCAATATTGTTGGAAATTTATTTTTGACGTTTGATGTACTCTTTCTTTTGAGTCGGTTATCTGTTCTCGCTGACGCTTATTTAAGTGGCCGAATGGACAACACGCGCGCTGAAAGGTGAGCAGGGAAAACGCGTTCGTTTGATCTTTGCTCTGTATGCGTGTGAGGTGTCTTTTTTTACGATTGTAAAATGGTTATTCGAAGCTAGTGTAAAGGAATTTAATAATGTGCGCTTTAATCTTTGACCTACATACAACGTATAACGCGATTGTCGTAGTACGAATGGCTGAAAATTCCACATTTAGTTACATCGTTCGTGAAGGATAACTGCAAAATCGATTCGATGTAGCGAGCTTTAATACTATATATGTATAGTATATAACGAAGCTTCAGCAGATTATACCGTGTAAATAGTCGGGCAACACTTTCAGTCTCTAAAATTAATTCGTCACTGCATCGCAATACCGTCAACAAATACTGCGCGTACTTCTGCTGTAGTATATTTCATCAAGCTCGACACTAATTTAAACGGATGGCCGATTCAATTACATCTCCGAATTGTAAATATGGCATCATCCTCTACATTTACGCGTATCGCTGCTATAAACGCAAAGTCGTGCGATTATAGCTTGCTCAAATATATAGCCGCGCGTATTGATTCATCACAACGAAACCACCCGTGCGTGGCTGAGTCCACTTTTTGAAAATCGGAGAAATTTTGGCTATTTGTATCTCCGAATAGTTTGTTTCCACCTCAAGAAGGGGCCTTTCAACTCTATTCGTATTTCTATAAAACGCGTAAAAGTTCAACAGAAGAAAATCATATTTCACGGGGTTCACTGACGCTGTGCGCGAGTATAGCTCCGCAGCGAGGAGGCCTGTACAGTGTATACACACGGTCAATCAGCGCGCGATATTTATTCCCTCTGGCGACTGTTCGATTCTGTTTCAACACACACATCCATATATATATATATATATATATATATATATATA
>JAZHPH010000126.1:0-57152 GCA_037356405.1 Nasonia oneida | reverse complement strand
TATATATATATATATATATATATATATATAAACTTAGCTTCACAACTAGCGCTTATACACAGCTATAGAGCAAGAAGCGACGGGCGGCCCACAATAGGCTTTGTATTTTTCTCGTCGCGGCGGAAATTGAATGAGCGCCTGGAAAACTCGCGCCTGAAAGAGATCCAATTTGTTTGACCGCAGGTTTGCTGTATATATACTTATCGTACACGTACATCGATCGCTGCTGCTGCCGCCGCGGCTGCGAGGAATAGAGAGACTGCTGCGAAGTGGAAGTGGAAGAAAGCACGCAGGTGTGTGTACGTGAATTATAGATATACATATATAGGTATACTGACTGCCACGGGTGTGTAAGTGTAATAAACGTCGATCGACTGTCGAATATTTCAGCGAATTGAATTTCGAGTCCGTGCGAGATCGGGCCAATCTCTTATCTCTTGGCGACGCCGCGATAGGAATTTTAATATGGCGGGGATGAACCCTCAGAACTTGCACTATTTTGCTTCGTTTCCTTCGACGAGATGCCTATATCTTATACGTTATAAGTGAAAATGGCTGGGATTCAAATGAACTTTGGTCGAGAGATGTTCCTGAGTGCTATTTCCTATATGGTTATCCCTTTTTTTAGGGAAAACGGTTTATTCTTTTCAATATGCCAATTCATCTATACAGCTGCTTAGAACAGCTATTGCAACATCAATTTAGATCTTAGCATCGATGACACAGATAGCACAGAAAGTAAAATCTGTCACCTTGACAGTTGTAGGCATTAGTATCGCTCCAAGCCTTATAGTTTTGGACTTCCCTCACCGCTTGATCTTTTTGACTCTCTTGTTTTTGGTTAGCGACAATAGATATCGTATAGGCACTTTTCTCTTTGCCATATCACAATCTGCGCAAAGAATTCATATATATGTGCAAATCCACGACCGACAGTACACAACTTGGGTGTTGGAAGTTGCAAATTTCAAATTGAGGGCACGTTTACCAGACCAACTTTTTTTGGTTCTTTGGGTCACCTGGAGTGAGAAAATTCCCGCGTGCATCGCCGATCGCTTGCCAAACTTTTTTGCGGCGCAGTTGAAGTTCACATATGGGGATTCAACATTGAGAAAAAACTAATCACGATTAAACTTTACCCACTCAGTGTCTGAAAGCGTAATCCAAAAATCTGTTCTACTAGGATCGGGGTATCTGAAAAGAGCTTTAATTTGAGGGCTGGTGGGTTAAAAATGGTTGCCTAGGCTTAAAAATAGTACAAAATCACGGAGAGTAAGATTTTTTACTAAAATCAGCGATTTTTCTCTTTTTTTTTTTAAATTGTTATAACTTTCGATCCGATTAGTCAATTTCAACCATCCGGGCTCAAATTGAAGCTCTTTTCTTCTACTTTTGTTTTGATTTTACAATTTTACAATCAGCTACGTATATGTCTATCAATTATGGCCGTTTTTTGACCATTTTCATTGTGATCGTAAAATAAAAGTGTTAGTTCTAAATTTTCTAAACGAAAGCGAAAGAAAAGAGCTTCAATTTGAGCCCCAGATGGTCGAAATTGACCGCTAAGTTCAAAAGTTGTAAGGATTTTAAAAATAGGAAAAATCGCTGATTTTTGTAATTAATCGAAAATTTGGTGAGATTTTTTGCCATTTTTAAGCCTAGACAAATTTTGACCTAGGCAGTCATTTTTAACACACGAGTCCTTAAATTAATTCTTTTTTTTTAATACTTTGATTCTATTAAAACACATTTTTGTTGCGCCTTTAGACAGAAAGTGTCAATTTTCTGATTTTCGTTAGTTTTCCCCGTGTTAAATTGCCATAAGAGAATTTCAACTGCCCCGCAAAAAAGTTTGGCAAGCGATCGACCATGTACGCGGGAATTTTCTCACTCCAGGTGACCCAAAGAACCAAAAACAGTTGGTCTGGTCGGCGTACCCTCAATTTGAAATTTGCAACTTCCAACACCCAAGTTGTGTACTATCGGTCGTGGATTTGCACATATGAGTACTGTCTATGTCTGAACGGCCTCTTATTACGCCTGCTGGGTCGCTCATACTAAAACTGCTTGAATCTGCGCTTAACATGTTTTTATTTTGAATGCAATTAAATAATCTATAACACGTAGATGTTTCTTTCATATGTACATGCAGGCGTCATTAGGCACACACGTTCGGGAAAAAAATGATAATTGCTAGGTATATCGCATATCTTAAATTGTAAATAAAAGGCTCATCCAGGATTATTCCAAGGTTTGATCATAACAAAATGCTACGAGATCAGTTCGACAAGCACAAATTGCTTTATTATAGGCTAAAGAAATATTCAGAAATCCAACAATAACGATTTTCAAATACATTATATGTGAGCAATTCAAATGGAAAATACGCATATTATACTTTTCTAAGTTTATTTTGTTATGGGTATTTCTTCAGTTTATAACTCTGTGAAACGTGAAATACGTCGGATAAGATTTTGATCTGATTTGAAGCGATTTGATGAAATAAAAGCTTTAAAGTGACTCCAATTACGGGGAGATTTTTCAATTCAGCTCTGAGCGAATTTTCCGATATTACACTGATAAAGCAAATTGTCGGTAATGGCTTGAAAGTTTCAATATGTTGATAGTAGGTCAGTGTACGAAGAATCGCTTGCTCGCCAGCGCTAATAGAGCTCTATTTTCGAGAACTCGATGAATTATCACGGACACAACTCGAAGCTTTTTATTCAATAATATGTCAATTACACGATTCAATTACCGTTTCGAAATTATCCCTCTTTCGCCTCGTAAATACCGATTGCGCATGGAGTAAAAAATGCAAAACCAACGGACGAGGCGACATTATCACCAAAAAATTCCGCAACGGGAAAATTTTCTCCCGATTATATTATCCTCTCGAAATTCCGGCTGACGTAATAAATAAAACGTAAATGATTTAAATCGTGTACACCCGCCCTTCCCTCTTTCGTTTCCAGCTCGCCTCCTCGCAATTGATCCCTAGGGGGAGCGCATTTATCTCCAGCCGCGGAATCGCGATTGTTTTTTATTATCTCTAGCGCGAGATGCTTCGACGAAAGGGTCCAAAGGGAACAGGTATAAGCGGTGGCAGCTTTCGTTTATTCTCTCGTTTTTTTTTTTTTTTTTTTAGATTCGTCGTAAACTTTTCCTCGAAGACTCGACGAACGTGAGCGTTTTTGGAAGAATCCATATACTCGTGGTTTTATCGAAAGCGTCGTCACTGCTGAGCGGATGTGATTCCAGAGGTGGTTTTGAGGATAATTGAGGGAAATGAGTTGCGGTTTGGTGACGTCGGATATTTCGCTTTGCGCGTGGAAAGGATTTAGGTTTATTAGAGAAGACAAAAAATAAAGTTTAATGGCGTAATGACCTGTCGACTCATAAACATTGTTTTTCGCGTAGGATTTTTTTGACGCAACGAAATTTTTTACGCTCGAAATCCGCTGCGTAAAATTTAACCGTAAACAGCTGCGCAAATCGTATAAAATGTATAGTATAGTGGCGAAATAATGTTTTTTTTGTTTATATCACCGAATTAAATTGAACCAGTTCTCACGAGGCGCGGAGCGTTTTCAGTTGTTTTCCTCCGGAGTATTCCATAATAGGAAATGCAAATTCATCACTTTACAACGCGGATCCTATCCCGGGAGAGCGCGCGCCGGTATAAGTAGGATTTTCTCCGTATTTTCGAAAAATTTCCCGTAAATCTATCCGGCTTTGAAGATATAGCGATTCTGCATTATGAAAAATGCCCCGTCATAGAGCGTAGATCAATTTAAAAATTGAACAGTCAGTCAAGCCGCACGATCAATTAAAAAACCCCGCACCTTTTCCACCCATTCATCGGCTCGATCGCAAACATACACACTGAATAGCAAATGACTCGGAATTAAGGAACGCCAATGCCGATCTACATCTCTTGTCCAGTAGTACACACACAGAACGGGCTCGCGCTAAGCCGCACACGGCCTCATAAATAAGTAAAATCAATGAATCAATCGGGCCAAGAAGCCGCGCGCGCAATCTCGCCTAGCGCCGCAATTCTTCAACTGAAATAATCCCTCGCGCGCGCTATGCGCAGGCAGTTTCGCCCGCGTGTGCGTGATACTACTCGTCCCATTATTCACCCAGTTTCCCATAGAAATGCGCGAAATAATGCGAGCGAGAGAGCAATGCTCGCGCAATAATGAAAGCTCTCTCCCTCTCTCTCTCTCGTCATCGATGCAGCAGCCTAAATTCGAGCGACGCAAATTGAATTCCATGACGACCGCATCGCGCTGCACTTACAAAGTTGCACAGCACACGCCCCCCAGCGCGCATGTGTGTGTGTGTGTGTGTCGCCTCGACAGCTCCCGTGTGTACCCCCGAGAAGGAGGTTATATCCCGGCGCGGATCCGTTTATTCATTATCCTGTGGGATATTCCGCGGGAGAAACCAACCTCCTTGGGGATATAGCTCGGTGGAGAGATAGGGAGGGAGTGAGAGATAGATATAGGCACGCGCGCCTCAAGACTCCGGGCCCGCGTCGCGGAACTCTGATCCTGAGCTGGATTAACCGCGGTTCCAGCGAGTTTATTCGATTTCCGCGAAACTTCTCGACTAGCTCCGGATGATATACACCTATATTAGATATTGTGCGCGGAGAGTATGTACGCAGTCAACAAAGGAAGCTTTTGCTGAAAAATTGTCCGGTGTTTCGTTCCGGCGCTCCTATGCAGCTGCAATCGGATTCTCATTCACTTTTTAAGCTCTTAAACGAAATCAAATCCTCTTTTGGGAATTTTTCCTCGATGTGTGCACAATATAAACTACTGTGCGATTCGGAATCTTGGCCTTAATCTCGGATTGAAATCTTTCGGATTCGAAATGAACGGATAACGAACGTTCAATTTGAAACGTTCGCTTAATCAGGAAACCTCGCGTTCGTTTCCTCAGCGAAAAATTGACTACCCGATTTTTTTTTCTGCTCGCACTCTCGATTGGACTTTCGTTATACGGTTTCGGGAAGCACCAAAAAATTTACGCCGGAAAAACTGAGATACAACTTTTAATTGCTGTGTTCGCACTGTGCGGCTTTCAGACCGAGCTATATATATTTGCGCGACGGAATAATAACCGAATCAAAAGCAAAATGCAATTTCTGTCTCTCGACATACCCTTTGATGATTCGGAGAAACTGCAACGTCTTTTAAATACTGCATCTCATTATCGGCGTCTTAGCGTCGAAGCCCGTTGTATCTTTGTCTGGGCGGAAGAACTTTGAAGATGTTTGATCTATAGGCAAAAAGGAGGGAAAGGGACGCTTGGATTAAATCTGTATAGCATCAAAGAGACATAGTTTGATGGCTATATGCGAGTTTGGCGACGACGACTGTTTGGAGTAGATCATGAGACACGACTGTCTGTACCGCATCAGCCCTGTCGCCAGTACGGGTTTTACTTGTGCTTAATTGCCGAGATTGCTTGCAGTTGCGTATTGTTTCCATATTGCGCTAAGAAAAATCTGATGACCGACGTGTACGATCTTCTATAATTTGCAGAACAGAATAAAACCTAGAGTCTACCGTTAGACTATCAAATCGTACATTCATTCGGTATCCGAAACATCGTAATATAACTGTCATTTTTATCCGCGATATTGCGCTCTATTATATGGAATTATCGTCAATCTTTCCGAACCGTCTCGCCAGAGGCGAAGCGCCAACACACGCGTATACCATATAATATCTCTCAATGACGATCTTCTGTTCTCTCTCGTTCTCTTCTAGATTAATCACGTTTATCTCGCGACGCTGCGCGGGAGTAATTTCTTTTGCAAACGATCTCTCGCGGAACTGTATCTACTGCACACACGAGGGAGAGAAAGAGATAAAAACGGCGAGAAGAAAACAGAAATATCGAGAGATAAATCCGCAGAGCTGGAAAGAGAAAAGAGAGACGTTTCCCGGCTGCAGGCGAATCAGGAAGTATATACACGCTCTGTATCCATAGCCACCACACACACACACACACACCGACTGGCCGCTCGCAGATGATTGATCGCTTTTGAATTCAGAAATGCGGCTCTCTCTATATGGCTCGCGTTGCTGCGCTGCACAGTGGCGCTGACAGTTCAACGAGGCGCGCAAGCATCGATCTCCGATGATGGGCCGACGGCGGCGGCGCGAGAGATTCAAATTTTCTTTTGCGCGCGCGAAAACTCCCTCGCGGAATCAGCCGGTGTTATACGTATGGGTTGATCGATGGTGGCGTGAAATTGGCAATGTGCTCTGCGAGTGAATATGCATACATAGAGGGAACTGGCTTTGCATTTACTCGCTAGTAGATCGACTGTATGCATACATATATACAGTGCATGGTGTGTAATTAAATTCGAGTCCCCTTTGGCCCTCCTATTTTTCCGGAGGTTTGTTCCCTCGCCGCCGTGACGACGCCCCGGAGGCCTGATTTGTTTGCCAATATGCATGAGGAAATTATCGCAGACTGCGCGTCTGGGAGTTGAACTGCTCCCGGCTGCTCGTGACACTGTAGGTTTTCTGTGCTGCTGCTGTGCTAAAGCGTAATTTACAAGCACGACGCGAGAGATTTTTTTCGCTGCGTTCGATGATCTCTAACGTTGTAAATTGGTTTGTCTGCGCGAACTCGGCTGTTTCTGCTTGAACGAAGCAGTCGAAGTTGTTTGTAAAGATTTTTTTTCCTTAATTTGACTCTGGTTATTACTCTGGTATTGAAATTTTACGCTGTTATTCGCAGCGGTGTGCCTCGCATTATGTTAATGTAGGATCATAGAGTGTAGTCGTGTTTCTAAGCAGATTATCGTTTATGTGCGGGGACGAGAATGTATTATATACGCAGGAAGGAGTTTATGGTACGACCGACGATAAAAACATCTGTCGGGTTTAATTCGACGGTGCAGAATTTCGGGCCGTCCAGACGTATGTTTCTATCAGTGAGTGGCTTGTATGCGCGTGCTCGATTTTTTTTGTTTCAGAAAGCGTGATACGCTTCAGGATGAAACGAATATCCAGAAGGTACCCAAAGGGTATCCGAAATCGTAATCAAATGAAAAATACGTGTCTCTATACAATCACTCATATGACAAACACCGTCAATACGCACAATTTTCAATAAATCGATTTCTTTTCAATTTCATCAAAACCATAAACCAGAAACCTTAGCACCCCAACTCGATTACTGTTTCCCCCCCATATTTCGTTCCGGCACATCACACGTCTCGGAAATTCTCCCGCTTCATCCGGAGACCAGCGATTCCGCAAGATTCCTTGAATGGCGTAATCAAAGCGATATACGTTTCGGAAAAGCACACGTGTGCGCGTCTTGGCTCCGTTTCTCCCTTTCTCCGGGCTCGTCGTCGTCGTCGTCTCCGCATCACAGACCACGTCGGCATGCGGCGCCCGAGTATGCGCACGTGCATGCGAATGGCGCGCGTATATGGCTGCAGAGCGAAATCTAGAAGGACTGACACATTAATCGAGCCTAGTGACCGAGGGTAACTCGAAACCTTTAGTTTTCATGATCAGAAAAGCAGTGAGATGCTTGTCGGCGAGAATCGATTAGTTCTGACGAGAGGAAATTTGTTTGGAAATGATTACGTCTTATTTACTTGATTCACATAATATTTTTTTATGAAAAGTATTCAGCTATTAAGCTAATATTTTATTCATCAAAAAAGGATGAGTTGTAAAGAACGTTATAACGAGCGTTTAAAATTGCGCTATTCGCATCCTGCGCATATTGTAATCCTGAAGAGAGAACATTACAATTTTTAATGAGGCTAACACAGCACTCGCTTTCACTTCCATTCAATATCTTTCAAAAACTCATTAACGCGCAACACCATGTCTGAGAGTAATTAATTGTTGATTCACAAGCCACCGTTAAAAATAAAAAGGGCTTCTCGACGAACCAGAAAAGCGAAGAAATGAATCACTTGACTCCCCTCTCGGCTCGCTCTTCGAAAGAAAAAAAACACATGCCGTCCCTCGCGTCCTCGCTCCCGTGACCATTAGGCCTCGTCGCGAGAAAAAAACGCCTCGTAAAATCGAGCATAAAAAGAAAATAAAGACGCAGGAGATGAGTGAAGCGTCGAGCACTGCAGGAGAATATGAATAATTTTACCGGCTGAATGCTGAACACAAACACACTCGCTGTTAAGTATCTACATTTAGCACTGGAAAACAGGACTGAGAGGATTAAAGACGGCACGACGACGGCACTGTGTGTGTAACGCGACGCAAATCCTCCGATAAATCAGGAGTAAGAGCTCGGGAGAATTCGTTTTATGTAAAAAAAGCCAGCACCCACCCACGCTCACAGATACAGAGGAAAAGTGGAGTAACAGCATCTGCAAATTAATCCGGGCGCATCGCGAGCTAGTACACAGCTCTCGCACGCGCGCTGCACCGGCGAGTTGAGAAGAATTATTAATCGCACTTTAATTTGCGAGATCGCTCTCGCGCGTCGCGGCGGAGGCCGAAAAAAGAGAGCCGCACGTGTAATTCGAGTGAGGCTCCCGAACACGCGCATAGTTTTCGGATGGAAAGAGCGAGGGAGGGAGAGATAGAGAGAAAAGAATTATCGTCCTGTATCCAAGTTCGGGAGCTTTATTAAAGCACTAAATCCTCCTTGCGCAACTACCCGCCCACTTTTTGTCATACGGACACACGCCGCCCGGTACTTTCGATTCGCGCTATAGCTCAACGGCGAAAACGACCCGACTACTGGCTGTTTTGTGTGTGTGTATGTCCGTGTATACGTGGCTAATATATCTGCAGTAGCGCTACGAGCGGAGGAGAGTATTTGCGACGATCGTGTGCGGTTGGTACGTATACCGCTATATTCTCCGCGCTGGGCTAAATGTGGGAGGGAGTTTTTCGCCGAGCTTGTCTACGTGATTAAGGGGTTAATTAACTGTTTTCGCGGCCGCGCTGCGGATGATGTATTTATATACGCGAATGTGTACACTGCGCGATACTACGGTGTAACAGGTAGTGTGTACGTTTTTCACTATATATGCACGGCTATTATAATTCGTATATTGTATACGCAGCTGATGACTCTGTTTATAGAACGAAAATATAACGGCTAATTCGATAATACGCGGTTATTAATCAAAGCGCGACGACCCATTAAGTCAAGATTTATTATAGTTCCTAATTCTATATTATATATAAATACGCGCTGCACTGGCTGCTCATAAAAGACACTCGCGCAGAGCCGATTTATTTGGCCGCAGCGTCCCATGAATTTCCCGCAACTCTGTACAAATCATTTTTGCATATATATATTCTAGAATATATATATATATATATATATATATATATATATATATTCTAAATAAATATTCGATCGTCGTTGACAATTATTGCCGCTCGTAAATTTCGCACCCGTTTGGCTCAAATCAAGCGCGCTCGCGTCGACTCGCCAGAATATCCGTTAAACATTTGATAAACTACGCGTTTATTCATAGACCGTCTTAATTAAACGCAGAATTTACTGGCCACGCTTTCTCTCGTTTCATAAACCAAGACTAACGGCGAGACTGTCAAAATTTGCTGCACTGCACACACGTCCTCTTATTAATTATGCCTGGAATTATTTTATTGGCTCCATTTGCTCGCGCATTTTTTACCCAGAGGCGTCTGCGTTGTGCGTATGAAACTGATTTGCGATTCATTTTCTGGAAAAGTTTCACTTAAAACAATCTCAAAGTAGCATTACGTATGCGATTACGGCCTGATTTATTGTAATTGAAAAAAAGTTTGAGTACGACTTTATAGACTTCACCTTATTGTGATTTTAAAGCGACGGATGCATATTTAAGGGACCGCTGCGTTGAGAAGTGAAAAGAATAAGGCTGACGCGGAGATTCTTCTCAAGAAGCGTTATAAGTGCTCTTTCAAACTGTTTTATTTGTTTGATAACATTATACATTCAAATATCGAGGAAAAATGCATTATGCATTAAAAACATGAAAATTCAATTTCTTAAAATTCCACTTTTCTGCTTCCACGAGTCTTGGAGTCGCGATGCTAACACTTTGGAATAGTATACCATTAAAGTGGATGAGCTTTAAGGAGCAAAAAATATAATGCAATTTAAAGGGCGAAAAAAGTGATTAGCGAAATTAACGTTCAAATTAATTTATAAAATCGAGTGCCTACTGAACAACGATAAAATAAATTGTATATTTATATATTATTATCAGAAAAATCGTTCACATAAATATCCAACAGTTTTTGGGAACCGTGCTGAGAATGTTTTCCGATGGCTGTGTAAACGGGAAATACTTGCTGAAAACGCAGCGATTGGCACTGTCACAGAAACTTATTCCCTTTCACCGTTCATGTAAAGAATTTCGACGTTCTCTTGTTTATTTTTTCGAAAAGTTCAACGATGATAATAATGTTCTTTTTATCATTATTTTCGTTAACGACACTCCATTGTAACTTCATTTTCAAATTGAAAAAAAAATTAGAAAACGTAAATGATGTAATGCAGATCCTTCGAGCATGTGAACGTAATGTGATATTCAAACTATTGAAAGTGTGCTGTAAAAGCGTTGCTTAAAAATTAATCTCTTTCAGCGCGTTGCAAGTCGAAGTAAATATTTAAACCCAAAAACTCCATTGTATTGGTAAAACTTTGTATTTGAATTTCCCAACTAAGCCGATAAACACGTTAAGTACGAGTAAAACTCCGGCCATTACACAAACATAGAATATTAAACACACAAGCAAGGTATGATGCATGTACTTTATCCCAGCCGGTGAATCGTTATAACTGTTCCGACCGAAAAATAAAAGGAAAAACAGAGGTCGCGAACAAGCCCTATAAAGAGGGGCAAAAACGATCGACCCATTGCGATGCATATAATCCGAGACGCACAGAGCAATCGAATATTGCTGTACACGGTAGAATGCTCTCTAAATCATGATTTAACTTATGTTCCGCGACGAGCTTCGAAGACGGCGAAAAATGCATTCCGTTTCGCGCTGCATGATTTTGTTGATATTGTGTGGTTTCATATTGCTGATGCACTTAAATTGGTAATTGGGGTAAATTTCTTAATAAACTATCACATAGAAGCTTGAGTATTTATCAGAGATAACAAAAGTGAGCGAAAAATATACCTGGACTGCGAATTTAATTTGGAATCTATACGTCTCTACAAATAAAAACAAAGTATTTTAATTTTGCGAATATTGTTGCTCGACTGAACTCTGCGTCTTTTTTCCGCGCTAGTGGCGTATTTTTGTAAGCTGCGCGGGAAAACAGCATTATTCGGTTACAAATAGAGTTGCGTGAAAGTTTATTTGATTTTGGATAGCTTTTTTTTGAAAAAATATAAATACTGTTATTCAAAGTCTGATTGTTTGGATTTATTTCGATTCAGATTATGTATAAATTATATGTATAAATTATATATAAAAATTATGTATTCTACGCGCGTATTCAACACTTTTCTGAACTAAATTCGAGAGAAAAATCAAGATATTTGAATTTCTCGAAAGCGCAAATGGAGAACGCATACAAAATTATGCAGATTCAGTTTCTATATCGGTATACGTTTCTGAAGAGGAGGATATGCGGTAAACCTCCAAGCTCAGCAGAACATATGCGGGAAAGGCATAGAAATAGAATTAGCGCAGGCCGGACGCTATCTCGTCTCAATAAAATCATATACCGTGGGCATGATATTGAAATCGAGGTAGTTTACAAAATGCTTGAAAGTTTATCACGTGATTTTAAATTTTGGATATGTAGTTCCACTTTGTTTCGAAAACAGTTTCGGAAATTGCGCTGTCTAGTAGTAACATCGACTCTGCTGAGTGAATTTTGAACTAAATTCAACCCTCCGCACAGCTATTATTATGTCGGCAGTAATTACTTGTAAACTTTTAGAAAATAGGGAAATATTACGCTGAAACAATAACTCGTCACCATGTTATAATAACAGCGTGACGCGGAAAACTATTGAATGCACCTTTTTAATAGACCACATTACTTTTCGGCTAGGTCAAAAACACGGTAAAAAAATGTTTTTTCGTCATCCAAACCCGAACCTGGATCCTGTTATTTCGGGAATCCACAAGAGGCGATAGAATTTATGTTCCTTATCGATATGTATCTGTGGCTCTCGATGCGCATTGAAAGTAACACTGCGATGCAACATTATATCTATGCGTAATTTCGTAAAAAAATAGGCCAGCTTATCGATCAATCAGTCGCAAAGCTGTTACGATTAGAGCAAAAATCACCAGTGCAACCTTTGACCGCATAATGGTCTCTAAATCATTTTGCAAACGAGATCGGGGGCAACTCGCGTTACACGCTGATTGCGAAAAGACTAATCTGCAGCATTCAACGCGTGGTTTTTTATCGCCAGACATCAGCATCAGAGAGAAATCTTCGGACAAAGACGAAAACTGATAAGGAATGATAGAGCAGCTGCACAGACCTTGCATCCGACACATACCGTGCTTGCCGTAGGAGCCGGCGTAGCCGTGCTGATGTGAATTGGCAGCGTGTTGCTGCTGCTGACCGGACCTGCTGTCTGTCTGGATGGTCATCGGTTCCTCCTCGCCGACCACGTCCATCCTAACGGCAGCTGCAGCGGCTGCGAGGACGGCGGCCTCGCGGCCGCCACGGGTCCTTCGGCCACTCACTGTTCTGCCGGCTGCAGCAGGCCGACGTCCGCGGCGCCGGCGACGGCCGCAGCTCGCGCGCCTCGCTGCCGATGCAGTCCGGGCCGGCAAGGCGTCGCCAACGTACCCGCGAGCTTTTATAATGCTCGAGATTTTCTCTTCCTTGGCCAACAACACAGAGGACGGCTCGAGGCTCTAGCAGGCTGATACCGACGCGGTGGACATCTCTCTCGCTCGTCTTATTCTCTAAATCTTCTCACTCTCGCCGTGGTCTCTCGACACTTTCACCAGCTCGCAATCGGGAGAGCTTGCAGTGTCTCAAGACTCACGGGAAAACGTGGTCTCGCGCGTCTGTTACTGCTGCGCGGCTGCGAGCGAAGCAGTGGGTACGGCCGTGCGGGTCAGACTGAGCGCACCGCGACCCCTACTCGGCGGCTGCGCTCCGACAACCCCCGCACGCGTCTCCCCCACTACTCTATCTGCTCTGCTCTGCGCGAAGCTCGAACTGCGTGGAGGAGCTGTTGCGGAGAGAGAGAGAGAGAGAGAGAGAGAGAGAGAGAGAGAGAGAGAGAGAGCTTGCGAGCTGCTGCTCTACGGCTCTTATAACGATGACACTGCTAGAGAGAGAGAGACGGAGTTCTGTACGTCGGTGGCGGTGGCAGCGGCTTTGACATTAGTGCACCGCGTGCGTACGAGCGCGCGTATATGCACTTCCGGGAAAGACGAGGCGTCGGGGCTTGACTCGCACTCGCGCGAGTCTCCCGACGGCCTCGGGTAAATATTCTATAGCGAGAAGGGAATCGTCGTCGATCGTTCGCGAGGCGGTGATGTTGCTCTCGGTTCGAGGAGTACGACTTGATTTTTTATGGAAGGATATTTTTAAATCGGTGCCTGCACCGAAGGTATTTATTTTCAGTTGGCTCTCGATGAAACGAAGCAATCGGAAAGACGTCGAGTGCTAATGAGAACTCGTTGTACGAATAATTAGACGGTGCGATCGATGCTCCGAAGTTAATTCGAGCCGATTGTAACGATGTCCGAGAGATGATATATGAAATGTCGATAACATCTCCATTCGGATGGCTGACGTTGCAATCATACCAAAGTTGACATGCGTTATTAACTTCCTACTTAGTGACGCGGTAGAATGCGATTCAGAAAAAATTGACGTTCAAGTGCTAAAACTTCTGACAGTAATCTAGCCAGAGAGTTATTTTGCTTTTAAAAATAGAACGTAATTTTGTTAGAAATCGATAAACAGTTTTTCATTACTTTTACAACCCGAAGATTTAACCGAGTCAATCGTGGCTTAATACCACTTTCTTCACCCTTTTACACGATTCTCGTCGAGCATTAAACGGAGTTACGATATATCGATAGCATTATCGTTCAGTTTAAGAACGTGACCGTCGATTCGACGTTAATGAGAAGTTGCTTTGCGCTTTTTTCCTTTTAATGTGGCCCGCGCTATTGAGATCCAGAGCCGCACGTACTATATTAATGGCATCTCCGACGTCCCTTCGAAATTCCATCCAAAACGCATTAAAAACTTATTCCACGCCCACTTTTAAATTCATTTACTTCTATAGCGAGCCTATTGCACAGCAGCGTCAAAGCGAGAATTTTCATCTCACGCCGCTTTGCGCAGATATCTAGAATCTTAATCCTATAAACGAATAAAGGCCGCGGTAATTAGGTAATTGAAGCTAACTATCTCCTATGCACACGTGCAGACCATTTGTACGTAGCAGTTGACGTATTCTCGACACGCTGATTGCGAAAAGACTAATCTGCAGCATTCAACGCGTGGTTTTTTATCGCCAGACATCAGCATCAGAGAGAAATCTTCGGACAAAGACGAAAACTGATAAGGAATGATAGAGCAGCTGCACAGACCTTGCATCCGACACATACCGTGCTTGCCGTAGGAGCCGGCGTAGCCGTGCTGATGTGAATTGGCAGCGTGTTGCTGCTGCTGACCGGACCTGCTGTCTGTCTGGATGGTCATCGGTTCCTCCTCGCCGACCACGTCCATCCTAACGGCAGCTGCAGCGGCTGCGAGGACGCGATCTTCATGAAAACCTAAGTGGCTCTTCTCGTGAAGAGCCACTTAGGTTTTCATGAAGATCGCGCCGCGGGAACGTTCGTGTGATGTTCAAGTTTTGGCACTCGAGCAAAGGGAGAAAAAGCTCAAAGCACTGCATCTCTTCAACTCCCGACGTCCCTGAGTATACCGAGTCGAAATTTCATCGCGTAAAAAAGTTGCTCGCACAAAGCGAAAAATATATAGCTTCGTATAGCCATCGATAGTAGATATTGGCTAATGTAAGCTGACACTACTCGAGTATACGCGAAGAAGTGTCAACGGTTCGTCGAAGAAGAAAGAAGATCGAGCACGAGGAAATAGAAGGCTGGAGAAGTAGCCCATACACAGTCTCTGAGGACATAAAGGCATCACACACACACGCGCGCGCGCGTGTGTGTGTGTGTTAACACAGAGGGAAAGTGAGAGACGTGAAATAGAGCAAGAGGAAGAATGAAAGGAGCTTGAAGCATCTCTCCGTTTACACTTAGCAAAGTTGGACGAGGCTTCGCGCGCGGCGTTAGAATCGAGGGCCAAAGTGCGTGGCAGATAGTCGAGAGAGAAAGCAGAGGGTTCAAAAGTGAGAGACGCGCGCGCGCAGGAAAGCCAAACTATACATTCTGCAGTTTGCACCGCGACGTCGGCTGCTGCTGCTGTTGTGCTCCTTGTCTTGTCTCGCGAAGTCTTTGTTCTCAAGCGCGGACTTGGAACATGATTGTCGTGGATCATATGCAGTGCAGCGCGCGTGTCTTCTCGTGCTCATCTTAGTCGAGTTACACAGCTCTTTAATTTATCGGATTTCGAGAGAAGACGCGCTGCGGGAATCGGGTAGCAGCCTACGAAGACTTTTGAAGCTGTGTGGAGATGTATGCAGATTCGTCATGTCGGAGTTGCTTTTTTGTAATCATTGAAGCTGATGGCACACGAATGGAAAAATTTTGTATGATTATCAGAAACACAACACAAAGTTTGGATTATCACTTTGGTCATATAACGTTGATGGAGACATACGAGCACCATATTAATATGCCTTTGATGATAGTTTTATAGAAGCAAAATAAGCGCCAGCCCTATTTCAAAATTTTACTTCGCCGTTCGATCAGATTGCTATATCATAATATCAATTTAATAAAAAAAATGATATGAAGAAACAATTTTTTAGACGCGTGCCCTGATAGTTGCATAACTCGTATTTGTATATAATTAGTTCAACAATGACTTTTGGTATTTAATTGTCTAGCGTTCGAATAAGTTCGTATATTAAATCGTCGCTCCGTACGAAGAGTAGCACAGTTCAAATTTTCAAACGAAAACTAGTACAAGTCGCGACTTTATATTACTTAAAATGTGAGTATTTTACGTTTTTATTGGGTTATTTTGTTGGTTAAGTTCATGTAAACCTTGGACAAAGACAGACAAACCTCAAAGTTTTCGGAAATTTTAGAAGGTTTCTAAAAAAGTTAATAATTTAAAAAAATGTTCGTAAAAAAATAATTGTATTAGTGAAAACAATTTTAAATTTAGTAAAGAGTTGTAAATTGTGAATATTTAAAAATGTTCATTCGGGACAGTTTCCCAAAAATCGGGAAATTTTTATAGAAATTCGTTGTTTAAAGTTTGAGTTGTGCTAGTCTTTGCGGAAAATTTTGCTAGTCTAGCGTGCGTCAAATGAGTTGTGCTATTTATGGCGGAAATTTGAACAGTGCTACTCTTCGTAGGGAGCGTCGAAATAAGAACTACTAATAATTTGACATGCATATATATTTTTGGATTCTGAATTCGGGAAAAACAGTTATTTTTTATTTTCTTAACTATATTTTTTTTATGGCCATTTTTTGATTTTTAAAAACACTATTTTGCGTTTTTTTTCAATCATCCCATTGTTACAAACAATTCAGCTATAAAACATTTGAAAGAGAATAAATTTACCTACTTCTCCTCGTTTGGTACTCGGGATCGACCGCTTTGTTCGGCAGATAAAATGAAAAAGGTGATTTTTTTTTTAAAATTCATATCTCTGAAACTAAACATCATAACCTCGCGAAAAAAATTATGTTGGCGGGTCACATGTCAAACTATATCCCATTAAAATTTCAAGTGATTTGACCACTTATTTTTTCAGTAATAAATCAAAAACTGAAAAAAATGAGTTTTTTTTGTGCCTCGATTATGGACGCAAAAAGGCCTTATTGCACTTGAGATTTCAGGAAAAAGTAGATATTTTAAGAAATGACCGATAAGTTCTGGCCCGTTCCCTAGCGACTCGGTAGAAATGAAAACCAGAATACGTTGAGAAATATGCGTAGTTTCAGGCATACTAGAAGTATTGTAGAGGCTGTCTGCTATGGGCCAGGACAGCTAAAAAGGCACAGACCACAGCCACAAGGAACAAGAAGGAACAAGAAGGAACAACGGCGCTGTGTGTATGGTCAGTCATCCTAACCTATTGAAAACAAACATACCTATTTAAATTGGAGCAGAGATATTAAATATCTAAATAAGTATTTGTTTACATTTTAAAAATTAGTGAATTGATATTTTAGGTAAATAAGTATGAATGAATAGGCCTTAATTTGTAGAAATATATTTTATACTTTGGGTGAAAAATATTTAAATTTTATGGAACAAATATAATTTTTTCCGTTTGATTATTAATTATAATGAAACAGAAAAAATGTATTTAGTTATTTACAATTTGGAAAAAGTTACATTATTTGAATTAATTAATATACTATCATTTACACTTTTTCATTTTTCCAACATTAACCATTATTTATATTTTTTATAATTTAAAAATTTTAAATTACACCCAGTACGGTAGGTTAGGATGACTGACCATACACACAAGACCACAGAACGACACACAGCGCCGTTGTTCCTTCTTGTTCCTTGTTCCTTGTGGCTGTGGTCTGTGCCTTTTTAGCTGTCCTGGCCCTATGTTATACAGCAGAATAGCATAGCAGACAGAACTACAGTTTTCACAGTTTCAGTCAATGTTGAATGATGAATATTTAGCCTATTAATTCATCTAAAATGATTTTGAAGGGAAAATATGATTTTCAAAGTGCCCATTAAGAGTGAAAACCTAACGCTACACATGCATACTCTCATACATGACAGTATGTACAAGCATGCTGTACTGACTGACTTTGTGTTGTTCAAGTGCAATTACTGTGTGAAAAGTGTCATCGATGCTCAAAGTCACCAATGATGAGGTTTGCACAGGTATGTCAATCTTATCAGTATGCGAGCACAGTCACTGTCAACCACCAAATCTCTCATAATCATGGTAAATCCATGATATTGAAGTTTGATGTCTGTTCTTTTGCATTAAGACTTGTTAAATTATTTAGAAACAGCCTGCCATCTCAGTATTCACTTAACAGTCTTGGTTTGGCTTTGCACCCTGAACCCTATGGCTTTGGTGGCAAAAATACATGTGGGTCTATACATGAAAGTTGAATTTATTTCATCTAGAATAAATTTAACTCAATATATTGTTACAACATACCAACACAAATTAAGTTGCAAAATTTCAGCTCTCTAAGTATGGTAGTTTTCAAATGAGAGCTAAAATCAAATTGTGAATAAAGTAATCGAAATCAATAAAACTTGATTTTGCTCTCACTTGAAAACTATCATACCTAGGGGGCTGAAATTTTGCAACTTAATTTGCATTGGCATGTTGAAATACTATATTAAGTTGAATTCATTCTAGCTTATATGAATTCTACTTTCGTGTGCAGAGCTACCTGCATTTTTGGACGCCAAAGCCATAGGGTCCAAGGTGAAAAGCCAAACCAAGACTGTTAAGTAAAAACTGATATGGCAGTCTGTTTCTAAATAATTGAACAAGTCTTAACCCAAAAGAACAGACATCCACCTTTAATATCATGGATTTACCATGATTATGAGAGATTTGGTGGTTGAGAGTAATTTTGACTCGCATATTGATGAGATTGAAATACCTGTGCAAACCTCATCATTGGTGACTTTGAGTGCATCGATGACACTTTTTACACAATAATTGTACTTGAATAATACAAAGTCAGTCAGTACACAATGCTGTATGTAAATACTGTCATTTATGAGAGCATGCATGTGTAGGGTTAGGTTTTCACTATTAATGTGCACCTTAAAAATCATGTTTCCCCTTTAAAAGACATTGTAGATGAATTTATAGGGTATATATATTCATCAATATTTTCAAACAATGTCAATGAAGAGCAGGATCATTGGTGTGAAAAGTAAGGTTATATGAACAAATCATAGTGGAGAAAAAATTCTACCGAGATTTCTTCCAGAAATCATGTCTGATTTATCGGGGTTTTCGTCTAGATTCTACTCTGGAAACCTGCTAGATTTGAAAAATCTCGGTAGTTTCCAGGTACTTTCTCGGGAACGCTGCTACCAGGGCAAGATTTCAATTTTTTTTTGAACATTTTTTCATTTCTTATATCTCTAAAACAATCTAGTCTAATGCTTCAAAATTTTAATTGGTGATTCACCATAAAATAAGTTATCTGCTGCAAAAATTTTAAACGATTTCGTCGAGCGGTTTTCAACTAAAGATCTAAAATGTAAAAATCGTTTTCTCGATAATGGCGCGAACGACCAATCTAATGAATAGCCTGTTGTTCTGATGGTTAGATGTATTAGGAACACATGTAAACATGCCTGAATTCCTGTAAAAAAATTGACGGCAGTGTTCGTATTTTATAATAAAAAAACTGATATATTAAATTATGTATCAAAAACCGCCTCATACATTAGCTGCAGGCAGATATACTGTATATTAAAACAATATTTTATTTATTGGACCTATAAATTTAGTTGGAGGAAGCTACGTGCCAATGAATTGGCAGCGGTTTTTTATCTGAAAAAAAAGATAACGATAAATCTCGATTCGAACCTTGGTATAATATTGAATAGAAACTGAGATAGACTGTCTCTAGCTGACAAAAGTGCACCGCGTATCAGATGTACCAAATGCAATGCACTCGGGCCGCATAAGTACTAATATAATTATTAGTACGAAATATTGAACGCAATCAGAGGATACACTTATTCGTCATTTCCGTCGCTTTCATTATAGTATACAGTTTGGTTGTAATAAAACAGTTTACTTTCTGATACATTGTAGTTGAGTTGGTATAGACTGCATTATCTTTTCCGAGGTCTTTTGTATAGAACCCCACACAATCATCGATTAAAAGACCATTTGTTTTTGTAAATTATTTTCGAACTTGGTAAAAAAACTTCATATATATAACTGCATCAAATATCTAGAATTCTAATGAATTTCGCGAGGCTACGTACTTTAGCAACGATAGCGATAATTGCAAATAAAATCCGTAAGCCAACAATGTTTCTTATCAGCATAATGATTTTTTCAGACACATATACATAGTCAGTTGTAGCAAAGTATCTTATGTATAAAAGCCAGTAATACGAAGCTACAAATGCATACAAACATGCATAACAATTCTTATCGCACTCGTTAGTGGACCTAATTACACACCACATAGAAAGAAAAGCATCGCCGCATAAACACAAAATATTTAATAGATAAGTACACAAATGAATTCCTGGGTGAGCACCACGAGCTTCAGATCACCGTTCGGCGTAACAAGAGAGCCGATCCCGAGATTCTTCGCTTGTTCGTTAAGGCCGTGCCCCAGGCTGCCTCAGACGAGCAGGCCAAGCTCATCAAGGGTTGCGGAATCTTCCACCAAAAGGCCCAGTACTTCAACAAGCTGCTGCCACTGCTCCGCGAGTCGTTCGTCGTCGAGGACTGGTGTCCCAAGAGCTTCCTGGCCAGCGACAAAGTCCTAGTGCTGGAGGATATGCGCGAGCGCGGCTTCGCCATGATTCCCAACAAAATCTTCGACGGCGAGCACCTCCAGGCTGCTCTGAGGGCCCAGGCGCGGCTCCACGCGGCTTCCCTGCTGGCCCAGGCGAAGCAGCGGCGGAGCTCTACCCCGAGGCTTGCGTCGAGCAGATCTACAACGACTTCATGCAGCAGAGCAAGCTGATTCTGCTCTTCGTCGATTTGGCCGTGCGGGTGGCCCAACGCCTGGGCCGTGACTGTCAGCGCATCCTGCCAGGTTTGCTGCGCGGCTACGATAGGATCCACCGCATGAACGACTACCAGAGCAAGCTCAGCCCCGTCGTCTTCCACGGCGACTGCTGACCCAACAACTACCTCTTCGACAAGAGCCAGCCGCCTCGAGCCAGTATCGTTGACTTCCAGATGGCTCGCTACGCGCCCCGCATGTACGACGTCGCTCACCTGATTTACCTCAGCACGACTTCGAGCATCAGGAAGCGGGAGCTGCGAAAAGCCATCGAAGCCTACCACGAGGAGCTGTGCGACGCTCTCGAGAAGAACGACTCTCAGCACGAACGGCCCAACCTGGAGGACCTGCTGGAGGAGTACGAGGACATGAAACTGAGCGCCCTGTTCACTGGCATCATGTTCTACCCGATAATCTTCCTGAGCAAGAAAAAAATGATAAAGTACAAGGACGAGCCGGAATTTCTCTACAATAGGATTACCTTGAGAAATAATAATCACTACGTGATGGAACTGTTCGACCAGGATAATGAGTACGCCAGCAGGCTGAACGAGATCGTGACCGAGCTGGTCGACTACCTTGAGGAGTGCGATATCCCTATTGATGCTTGAGAGAGTGAATCGTTTACAAAGAAGATTATTTTTTGTGAATTAATAAATAAATATAATAAAATAAATAATAATATTAAATTAATGTTTATCGTTTAACGATTTTGTATGGGTGCTTTTTTTCACTGTGTACACTGATTGAGTCACCTTCAGAGCGTTTGGTAAATATACAAATGACCATCAGTGTTTTTGACAGCATAAGAGAACTGGAAACGTTTGCATTGCATGCACTCAGTGTCATGTGCAAAAAATTCATTCATTATACAAGTTTTGTAGTAAGCAATCGCGGTAATTTCAATTTTATTTCTTGCAATCTCCAATGAAGAGCATTTAAATTAACGTCAGCAACGTTTCAGTAATATATATACATCATTGCATTAATTTGTACATACTGTCTAATCAGTACATTATCATGTATACGCTTTTTTCAACCATTCGCGGAAACTACA
Organism: Nasonia oneida; assembly: GCA_037356405.1. NCBI lineage: Eukaryota > Metazoa > Arthropoda > Insecta > Hymenoptera > Pteromalidae > Nasonia > Nasonia oneida. The sequence continues at coordinate 35,249 of JAZHPH010000126.1, read as the reverse complement.
TACGTAGCGTATCAGGCTTTGATAACTTTGCTAGACGATGATATCTACAACGAGTAAAAAATGTATAGTAGGAAAAATTTGCTGTACGCGATTAAGAGTGATTTAAGATTTTTTAAGTACGACAAAAATGAATTGCAAAAAATGTTTTCCCATATACTAAAACTATCACATTGCATTTTGTTATGCACAACTGACACACAATTCACTTTTGTTCATCAAAAGCAATATCTCATCAGTTTCTATTCAATACTACCAAAGTTCAAATCGAGATTTATCGCTATCTCTTTTTTGTATAAATAAAAGAATAGAATCATCAGACTGCGAATTTCGTATTTAACATGCAAGTTTCATAGACATAACTTGCAACAACTTGAACAAAAAAACGTATACCTTTATCGTCGCCCCTGTACGAAAACTAGCACAACTCAACTTTTTCACTCTTATGTTTTTAGTAAAGTCTTTTTTGTTAGGAAAACGACAAAAACGAGTCACTGATGTAAATCCAAATTGTGCTTGTCCACGTGGGAAGCGAAGATATATGTATACTAAGTTATATTGCAGGTACGATCCGTAAGCAGGACCCGACATCCAACGACGTCTACGTATTCTGGAATTCAAACCTGTGTTAACCTAAGGCGTTCCGAAAGACCCAAAAAGCGTAGGCGGTATATAGTGCCAAACGGTGGGAGGGGATCCGGAAGGTCCAAGGGTGGGCTCAGGCGTCAGTAACCTTCTGACAGGCAAGCGGAGCACGTACACTTTGACCGACGTTCGGAATATTGGGCGTCGTGTATTTGTGACAAATACACAGTATTAGTCATACGTTTGGAATATTCAAATTGTGTTGTATGTGTCACGTTCGTCTGTTTCGGACTCGAGACAGAAACAAAAGCCCTCGCGGCTATTGTTATTAGACGCTCACATCTACATCTAATGACTAATCTAGTTCCCATGCCCGAAAGTAAAAGATCTAATTTTTGGGCTAGATTAACAGGTATGTTTTATTTTGTACATCATTTTTTCGTTGTTCTACGCGTACACTACGTTGGCGATTTTATAAAATATTTACAAATATCGTCGATCCAACAATAAAAACGACACTCATATCGTAATTTACGTATGCTCGCAGAAAAGATGTCGAATATTAGCGATACCGTCTCGAAGAAGCTCTCTAGCTTGACACAAGTAGAGGTGATCAGAAGCAGCTACATATGGACGATCCACAACTTCAGCTTCTTGTCAGTCGAATCTTCGAAGAAAGTCAAGTCGTCGGTCTTCACGATGGGAGCGAACAAGGAGTACCAGTGGCGTCTGCGAATGTACCCGCACGGCTGCGACGAGGAGGACAGCAATCACCTCTCCCTCTTCCTGCAGCTGGTCTCGCCAACCGACACACCGGTCAGCGCCAAGTTCGATTTCTCCATCATCAAGCCCGACGGTCAGAAGCACACCCTGGCCTCCCACAAGATCCGCAGCTACACCCAGTGGAAATCCCTGGGCTACCACGAGCTCATCGAGCGCAGCCACCTGTTGGACGAGCGCACGGGTTACATGTCCGATGATACCCTCAAGGTTAGCTGCGACGTGAGCGTCGCTACCGGCAACATGGTCAATCAGCCGTCCATGGAGGAGCCTGAGCTGCCCGAGCCGATCGACGCCGAGCTCAACCTGCTCCGCGACCTGGACAACATGCTCAGCAACAAGATCTACGCGGACGTGGCTTTGCTCGTGGGTGACGAACGGTTTGAGGTACACAAAGCCCTGCTGTCTGCTCGCAGCCGGGTCTTCGCGGCTATGTTCGAGCACGACATGAAGGAGAAGCAGCAGAGCGAGGTAACGATACTCGACATCGAGAAGGAGGTGCTCGAGGAGCTGATACGCTTCCTGTACACGGGCCGCGTCAAGGAGATCGACACGATCGCCCCTGGTCTGCTCGCCGCTGCGGACAAGTACGCGCTCAACGACCTCAAGCTCATGTGCGAGAGGTCCATCTTCAGCAACCTCACGGTCGACAATGTGCTCAACACGCTCGTAATCGCCGACAGACACAACTCGCTCACCCTCAAGCAACAGGCCATCGAATTCATGAAGGCCAATGCTCCTAGACTGATGGATAATTTGGCGAATTTCCTGCTAAGTTCCGGCGAGTGTGCTGCGTGCGGCTGCAAGTAAAGTGTTACGAGTGTTCACGCATAAAAATGTCCTCTTAGGCCAAGAGGAAATAATCTCATTTTAGGACCCATCAGGAAAATCATTTTTCATGATACGTGCACGAAAAAGGCCACTTTCCATGCATGTAAAATCAATGGAAAATCAAGTTTTTCTTAGCTTTTGGGAGGAAAAGTCTTTTCCTCCCAAAGGAGTAGTTTTTTCCTCACTCTGCAGCCTATACGATGGATCTGTGTGTGTCTATATAAGTATTTTCCAAATTTTCCAAATTTTCAAATTTTTTAATATACTATATTGTTTTAGTTTGAAAAGTCCTCGAATTTCACATTCCTTTCATATGCATAAGTGGCCTATTCGTGCACTTATCATAAAAAGTACGGTGTGCAACAAAGGGGTAATGGCAATTTTTTTTTAGAAAAATTTTGAAGCAAAAGGATTCTCATTAAATCAAAAGGATTTCACTTGAATCAAACGGAATCCTTTTACTCCAAAATGATTTTCCTGATGGGTCCTAAAATAAGATTATTTTCTCTTGGCCTAAGAGGACATTTTTATGCGTGTTTGAATTTGATTTGGTTTGATTTTTATCCATGCGTAATTTTGCTTGTCAATTATACGGATGACGATCAGTAGATATGTGTAGAAAAATAAAACAGACGCTATCAATCTTGTTATTGGATATACCGGTAGTACGCACGACAACAATGACAACTATACATATGACAATCAGTAGACGTGTAGAGAAATAAAATAGACGCTGTTAATGTTCTTGTTGGATATATTTCTAATACGCATGACGACATGCAGGCGAATAGTCCGAAGTTCGTATTTGTAATCGCTGTAATTTATTTGTATTTGACTTGTAACAGATGCAATCGACATCATAACTTCATTGACTGTAATTGTATTGTATTAAACGTTTTAACAGGAAAAGTACTAACAGGTTTTTCTATTAAGTGTATAAAGAATAGCAGAGTTTAAAGATTAAATGAAAACGCTTCACCTACCCGGCTGAAAATAATCATATGATACTTTCGACCGAATCCTCATATGAGAATCATATGATTGTCATATGATATATCGTAAATTCTCATAAAAATAAATAATTATTTTACCCCTACTTGATACTTATTAATTATCTTTCTTTGTACTGCTGATTTATAAGTTGCATCGAGAATTTATTTTTACATAAATATTACATTGAAAAAAATCCGGATTTGTGGAGATTTGAACTCAGAACCTCAAGATTATGAAGCAATCGTTTTACCACCGAGCCATCGTGATCTTTGATATTGTCGATTACTTTACTAGAATAAAATAGTCATTATATTATCTAACACGTCCTTGTACGCTTTATTTATTATTAATTAATTATAATGAGATTATTTTATTAAAACACACTAATAGTAATTGAGTAATAATAAATAAAACATACAAGGGCGCGTAAGTTATAATGACTATTTTATTCTAGTAAAGTAATCGACAATATCAAAGATCACGATGGCTCGGTGGTAAAACGCTTGCTTCATAATCATGAGGTTCCAGGTTCAAATCTCCACAAGTCCGTATTTTTTTCAATATAATATCTATGAAAAAATAAATTCTCGATGCAACTTACAAATCAGCAGTACAAAAAAAGATAATTAATAAGTATCAAGTAGGGGTAAAATAATTATTTATTTTTATGAGAATTTACGATATATCATATGACAATCATATGATTCTCATATGAGGATTCGGTCGAAAGTATCATATGATTATCATATGAGCACTCATATGATTATTTTCAGCCGGGTACGTGCGTCCGCCTTAATGCTACAGATAAATTTTATTCAAAATAAACTTAAACTTGATTTATAAAATATATTTTTTTTTTATTAAAACTATATATTGTATTAAAGAACAATTTTACACTTTTTAACTATTCACAAAGTTTTATAAAAACGCTCACTACAGAAAGTATTTAACCCAAACATTTGGTCAACATCTTCTTATTTTAGCTTCAACAGTTATAGGATCGTTTATACTGATACTTATTATTTGGATGCTTAACCATACTTATCCACACATCAGCCTATAATTAGAAATATGTTTAGAGACAACTATAATTGCTGCAAAAAATAATTTTCAACACTAATAACAAAATATAAAAATTACATTAGTTAAAATTTACATTAATTATGACGAGCTATGAGCCTTAAGGGGACACAACACCTTTAAACACTGAAAAAAGGAAAAATTTATAAATTTTACGTAAATCATTTGAAATTTTTTATAGATATATTTAGCATAAATACCTTTAATTTTATCATGTTAGAACCTTTATTATTCCTGCTGGCCCATTGTGGCACTCGGTGCAAGAATTTGTGAACTTTTTCACTGTCCGTAAGATTCCAAGTGAACGAATGGTTCTTTTGGGCTCAAACTCGAGGAGGTTACTTTGTACACTTGTAGTTTTGGTATGAATGCTTGACACAAACTGCTGTCGTTGCTGGTTTTTGTTTGCAACATGCAAAATTACCGCGACACTTATCAGGAGGCTTATCCCGGCGCGGCGCCATCTTGGTTTGATAGATCTTTATTTCTTGTAAAATTATACGTAATGTTTTTCAATTTAATTCATTCATGTAAGATTTTACATGTGAAATTTTAAAATTATAACATGAAATTTCATGTAAATATTTTCAACAGGAAGAAAGAGATTGACTAAAAAGATATTATTTAAATACGTCGGCATATCGAAGGGAGGCAAGCGAGAGAGATGATAATATTAGCTAAGATGATAATATCATCAAGAGAATAATTTAGCAAGAGTTCCTCAACCAAACTCTTGCATTGTGTTGTTGGTAGGTTTAGGAATTTTGGTTTTTGAAGTTACTCTCGCGCTCGCTCGCCTCTCTTGATGAAGAGAATCTAGAAATTATATTTTACGAATCAAACTCTTACTCAATGGGATAGGTGGGTTTAAGGGTTTTAGTTTTGCATGTTAATCTTGCACTCGCACGCCTTCCTATAAAGTGCCAACATATTTAAAAATTTAATATTCCTATCTCTCTACGTATTAGGTAAATTTATTTAGATCAGGCTTGGGATTTTGTATTTTGATTTTGATTTTTGTGTGGGCTTATGTGCTTAGGATTTAATATTTTCATTTTGTGTTAACAACTTGCTGTGCCTGGTGTAAATGGTTTTAGAAGATTTTAGTTTAGTATTTTTATTTTTTCATTTTCATCTCGCTGTGCATAGGGTAGGTAGATTTAAGTTTACGGGATACATCAATATTCACGTATGATATTTAAATCTTGGGTATCTACATTTGGTGCTTAGGGTTCTTGTTTTTCAGTTGGCATTTGAGCGACCCTCCGAATAATCGTGACCCCAGCACTGTCAGAGGCGACAGAGCGGACTGAGAGCGACCGCTCTGCTGTTCTGCTAGCAGACAGCAAATATTTCAAAACACAGCTGATATAGTCCTGGGATGTGTTTTACACTGAGTAAACACAGCTGATGTCTTAATACATTAAAATAGCTGATATTTCTTAAAAGTGTTTTTAAATTAATCTAAGTAGTGTTTGTAGTGTTTTTGGGGTTATAGCTTATAGCTTATAACCCTAAAAAGGAAAAAAGTGAAGTATTAGTGTAAAAGCAGAGCAGTAAAGTTATTTAAAAAAGTGTGTAGTGTAGTAATTTTAAAAATATGTGTGATAATCGAGATGCCAAGGGAAGGTTTGCGAGTACCCATCCTGACAAGAAGTACTCTTGAGGAAGAGGCAAGAAGAGGCCAAGAAGATTTCTAGGAGCAACATGCGAGGATGAACCTGCTAACAGGACAAGACCTTCAAGTTCAGCAAAAAAGATACAAACTCCAGGAGCGGAAGGAACCTCTGTGGTCAGGAATAGATTGATTGATATCAACATTCTATTTCCTGCTCTCGAGGAACTTTTGATTTGCAAACAATGACATGGTGAAGTTAAACTTGGCGAATCTGAAGCTCAAGGATTAGGATTCAAGATTGAAGTAGTGTGCATTGAGTGTAGTGAGCTGGCAGCTATCAAGGCATGCAGAAAAGTTGGCGTCTAAAACCATGCTTGGGAGAACAACAGAAGAGCAGTGGTTACTTTTCATGCTCTTCGACTTGGACACGCTGGTCTATCAACATTTTGTGGGTTGATGGACTGCTTGAAACCCATGGCTCAGTCTGCATATGATACAATCAACGAATAATTTAGTGAAGTACGTCAGAAAGTTGCCAAGGACTCTATGAAGACTGCAGTGATAGAAGAAAAAGCCGCTACAGAGACTGGAGCACCCGGATCAAACATTTGAAGGTTAGACTGGTAATTTTCTGCAGTTTTAACTTGAAGATTCTACACAGTGACCAAAAGAAAAGATATGTATAAAGTGTTATTATTATCAAGGATAAAATAACCTTTTTATCAGATTTTTATGAAAATTCATAAAATGCCTTTTTTTGGTTGTAGGTAAGAAAAGCCGTACAGAACCCAGAGATATAAGTGAATATACCTCATAATTGCTGAGAGTCAAGGTCTATGTGTGTGGAACATACAAAACTTGGTCCCAAAGGATTTGGTAAACACTAATTCAAGTTACACTTTAAACAATTTTCATAAACTTTAAAGTTGATTTTCTCTAAATGTTGTTTTTACTGATTTCAGCTCACTCTCCGTAGGATTCCAAGTGAACGCATGGTTCTTTTGAGCTCAAACTCAAGGAGGATACTTTGTACACTTGTAGTTCTGGTATGAATGCAGGGATTTTAATTTAACTGTTTAGAAAATGTTTTATACACAAAAAGGTGCCAAAATAAGCGAAAAAAATGCAGTTTTTTCATCGCCAAATCATTTCTACACTAATACTTCACTTTTTTCCTTTTTAGGGTTATAAACTATAAGCTATAACCCCAAAAACACTACAAACACTACTTAGATTAATTTAAAAACACTTTTAAGAAATATCAGCTATTTTAATGTATTAAGACATCAGCTGTGTTTACTCAGTGTAAAACACATTCCAGGACTATATCAGCTGTGTTTTGAAATATTTGCTGTCTGCTAGCAGAACAGCAGAGCGGTTGCTCTCAGTCCGCTCTGTCGCCTCTGACAGTGCTGGGGTCACGATTATTCGGAGGGTCGCTCAAATGCCAACTGAAAAACAAGAACCCTAAGCACCAAATGTAGATACCCAAGATTTAAATATCATACGTGAATATTGATGTATCCCGTAAACTTAAATCTACCTACCCCATGCACAGCGAGATGAAAATGAAAAAATAAAAATACTAAACTAAAATCTTCTAAAACCATTTACACCAGGCACAGCAAGTTGTTAACACAAAATGAAAATATTAAATCCTAAGCACATAAGCCCACACAAAAATCAAAATCAAAATACAAAATCCCAAGCCTGATCTAAATAAATTTACCTAATACGTAGAGAGATAGGAATATTAAATTTTTAAATATGTTGGCACTTTATAGGAAGGCGTGCGAGTGCAAGATTAACATGCAAAACTAAAACCCTTAAACCCACCTATCCCATTGAGTAAGAGTTTGATTCGTAAAATATAATTTCTAGATTCTCTTCATCAAGAGAGGCGAGCGAGCGCGAGAGTAACTTCAAAAACCAAAATTCCTAAACCTACCAACAACACAATGCAAGAGTTTGGTTGAGGAACTCTTGCTAAATTATTCTCTTGATGATATTATCATCTTAGCTAATATTATCATCTCTCTCGCTTGCCTCCCTTCGATATGCCGACGTATTTAAATAATATCTTTTTAGTCAATCTCTTTCTTCCTGTTGAAAATATTTACATGAAATTTCATGTTATAATTTTAAAATTTCACATGTAAAATCTTACATGAATGAATTAAATTGAAAAACATTACGTATAATTTTACAAGAAATAAAGATCTATCAAACCAAGATGGCGCCGCGCCGGGATAAGCCTCCTGATAAGTGTCGCGGTAATTTTGCATGTTGCAAACAAAAACCAGCAACAACAGCAGTTTGTGTAATTTGTGATGAGGCATATCATTTTAGCTGCCTCAGACAAAAGAATGAAAACTATAAGTTTATCGGAAATAACCTTATAGTTTGCTCGGAACACAGCGAGCGAAATATAACCTCAAAAATTGAAGAGGAACCTCTGAGTGAGTCAGCAGCAATTTTGATAGCTCAGATTAAATTAAAAAAAATCAGAAGAGGTGAGGAGTGACCTTCTGGCTGAGGCTAGTAACAGGACTCAAGACCAACTAGAAAATTAATCCATTGAAGAAAGTGATCTTGAATTGCTGAAAACCGAGAACATGTTGTTGAAAAGGTTAGTGAGTGAACTGACAGAGAAAAATGATCTCTTGAAAGAAAAGTTGCAAAACAGCAGTAGCAAAACGGATAGCAATTTCCTTGCGTACTCAGATGTTTTAAAGTACCCAAGACTAACCCATAAAAAAGTTCCAAAAATTTCAGTAAGGAAAAACAGTGATAGCATTTGATGTCATGAAGACTGTTATTGAATGCCTCACAGCAGAAAAAAATATCCAAACTAAAAACATCTATGTCAATAAAAACGAAGAAGTTATTATAAGCTGCCTTAATGATAATAGTACGGAATTAACAGAGACAGTGCTAAAAGATAAGTTAGTGGACCAATGTAATATCATGAAGAATGAACTAAAAAATCCGAAGATCAAGATAGTTGGCATTGATAATCACACAAATATGGAAATCTCGGATATCGAGAAGGACATCAATGAAAGGAACTTTAGTCATTTTGAAAAACGAGGCCAAGCTATACACATGTACAAGAATAATCATACCAGCTTAAGTACAGTCATAATGGAAGTCCCAGCTGAAATTTACAAGCATGTACGAGATAGTAATAACAAAATCTTTGTTGACATCAACAATGTAAAGCCTATTACTTGGTCAACATCTGTCCTTGTTTCAAGTGCGGTAGATTTGGACACAATGCCAAGAAATGTCAAAATGAGATTCTGTGTTTGAATTGCTCCGGAAAGCACAATACTTGTGATTGTGATAAAGATTATGCCAGGTGCATAAACTGTTACTTTAGTAATGCAAAATTCAACTCAAAATTAGACACAAAGCATCACACCTATTACCCGAAGCTTTGCAGCATTTTAAAAAAGAAAATTGATAGATATATTGACTCTATCGATTATCCGATAAAACCTACTTTACCGGCAACGGAACTGATCTACTACAACTTGGAATTAGCAAATAGGCGTAATTTACCTATAAATGGTAATAACGTCGTAGCTAATGAACAACTCGAGAATGGGACACTACGTAACAAAACAAGACAAGAAACTGAACTCAACCGAAGACCTCTCACAAAGCGGGATCAACAAATTCCACCAAACCAACTGAAGCCGCATTCCTCTGTATCGACACCGGTCAACAAGAGTGAAAAAAACAAGATTAAAATAGGTAAAAATGGATAATTTCGATTATTTAGATAGGTTTAAAAATGATTCGATGCAAAAAGAAAAGACATGCGGAAATATTGAAAATCTTAATAAATCTATAAGCAATAAAAAAGACTTTATCATGCATATTAACATTAGAAGTATGAAAGCAAATTTTGATAAACTCAAAATCTTAATAGAACGTCTAACTATCAAACCAGCGATCGTGATATGTTCTGAAGCATTTGAACAAATTAATTATAAAATGTATCAACTGAATGGTCCTGACTACGAATATAAAACGTATTATAACGAAAGTAGGATAAACAAAAATGATGGAGTCATCGTTTTTGTCAATAACAATCTAGTCCAAAGTATCGAGGTTGTAGAAGCTGGAAGAATTAGGATAGTAAATACTAGGATAATTTTAAATGATAAAAGCGGTCTTGAAATATCAGCGTTGTATAGATCACACGGGATCCCGAAATCGGAGCGTATACTAGACCTTAATAAGTATTTAGTTTATAAGAAAAATGTATAAAATCACTTAGTGATAGGTGATTTTAATATCGACCTACTTAACTGTGATCATTATAGCCAAGATTTCCTGTGTAATTTTCTCGATAAAGGATACGTTCCTGGTTTTGTGGGTATTACAAAACCACCTATCGGTAGAGCTAAGGGATCATGTATTGACAATATTTTCATTAAATCACATAACATAATCTCATGCACATACAAGCTTAAACTAGATATAACAGATCATTATCCGATATTTATTGCTGTAAATAAGATGAAATCAGTAACTAAAGAGCCATATGTATTCTTAAACTGCAACAAATTAATAAATGCTGCGAACTCTAAGAACTGGAATGAAATATTGTCGATAACTGATCCAAATTTAGTCGTTAAGAAACTGTTAGATGGGATTAAACTATGCGTTGAACTAGCGAAAACAAAGAGAAATGCTAAAAAGCACACTGGTAGTAAAAACTGGATCACTGATGGAATAATCAGGTCATGTGAAATAAAAGAATTTTTATATAATTTATGGCAACAAGATGTGCGAAATGGACAACTAAAAGCAGAGTATAAGACCTATGTTAAAGATTTGGATAAGGTTATTACTTATGCCAAAATAAAATACGAATTAAATCTTGTACAGAAAAATTCCAATAAGCCAAAAAAACTTTGGGAAATAATAAATACAAAAATTGGGAAAGTTAAAAAATCAAATGATGCCATAAATCATATAAAGATTAGTGATCAAAAAATTACGGACAAATTCCAAAAATTGCACAAAGCATGAATCATTTTTTTTTGTGAAATAGGTAGGAATTTGAGTGCAAGTATCGTTAAACCAGTAAATGCTGAACTTAAGCTCCCGGCCATGAATCCTCTTTCGATTTTCATGAAGCCAACAAGTAACGCGGAAATAATGAGCATAATCAACACACTGAAACTGAAAAATGGGGAAGTTGATAAGATAAACATCAACACTTTGAAACTACTATGTAACTATATAGCAGATCCTCTGACCCATACTTTCAACAAGTGTATTGAAAATGCGATATTGCCAGATGCCCTAAAAAGGGCCGAAGTAGTGCCGGTATATAAATCAGAAGAAAAAAATTAAATAACGAACTATCGACCTATCTCTCTCATATCAATTGTTGCAAAAAATTTTAACGAATTATATACAATAGAATACATGATTTTATTGAACAGTGCAATATTATATCAAAGCAACAATTTGGTTTTATGAGAGGGATTGGTACTAAAGATGCGCTGACCCACACAGCATGAAATATTTGAAATCTTCCAGGAATCTTTCGACGAAATATTTCTGAAATAATGTTATGTCCCTCGAATTCCTATATTGAAATATTTTTTGAAAGAATTCAGAAATATTTCTGAAATTTTTCACGAAATATTTCAGAAATATTACTGCAATAATATCATTTCATAAAATGCCCCGCCTTGCAAATCTCTCATGAAATATTTCCTTGAAATATTTCTGAAATGTTTCTAAATTATTTTGTGGCACGCAGTCTCCTGGGATTTGTATTTGAAATAATTCTGGAATATTTAAGCAAGCTTCCGTAACATATTTCTTTAAAATATTTCGGAATTATTTCCTAATTATTTCAGTGTTTAATCGTCACCGGAAAATTTTCAGTATAACAATTCTGGAATATTCCAGAAAACTTTCATAAAATATTTCTTTCCTAGATTTAAGCAACATTTCAAAATTATTTCTTAGCCCGTAGTCTCCTGGAATTTGTATTTGAAATAATTCTGGAATATTTAAGCAAGCTTCCAAAATATATTTCTTTAAAATAATTCTGATTTCTTTCAGAATTATTTCTGTGTTTAATATTTACTGGAAAATTTGCAGTAAAATAATTCCGGAACATTCAAGAAAGCTTTCATAAAATATTTCTTTCCTAGATTTGAGAAACACTTCTGAAATGTTTCTAATTGTAAGTTTAATAATCACTATAAGTTATTAGTGAAATGATGATTCAGAAATATTTCTGAAAAATTTAATAAAATATTTCACCTGAAATAATTCAGAAATATTCCACATATCTTCCGTGAAATATTCTTCAAATGTTCCCGAATGGCTTGAAGGTACAGTCGCCGGACACAATAACTTTGCTTTACGCGCCACAACATGGCGGCGGGTCTCTTGTTAATTGGACTCCTTAGATCGGTCATGACTGTCAGGAAAGCGATATCTGACGTCATGACCGTCCTAACCTTCTTCTTCTTCTTCTTTTTATGGCCGTGGTTCGCTGTCTATACGACTGCGAAGCCGATGCGCCACCTTGTTCTGAAAGCCCAATCAACAAGAGACCCGCCGCCATGTTGTGGCGCGTAAAGCAAAGTTATTGTGTCTGGCGACTGTACCACGACACCGAGAATATATCTTATTTTATATATATAATTATAGTAAATACACAAACAGTTTGTATCTTTGCTTTTACGCCATCGGCTTTCGTAAACTAGTTAATGTTAGTAATATTAAACTTTTGGATCAAATTATACGAAAAATAATTGAAATCATGTAAGCGGATAAACTCTTAATTCGTTAATTCGAACCCCTTTTGTTTTTGAATATAAAGAATAACTCCATAGTTTGACAGCAGGTACAAACACATAATTGATCCAGTGTGAATTCATGCGCAGGCAGCTAGAGTTAAAATAAAGGGCTTTTCGATACACGATTCGATATACGATTTTTATAAAAAATATATGTACTGGTTTACATAAACCAATGACGCATTGACGACATATGGCTTTTACACATTCACTAATATATAAAAAATAACGTATTCATGGAGTCGCGCCTTCAAATAATTCAAAAAAATTTTTTTAAATATTAAAGACAAATATTCCGTGAAAGATAGTTGAATTATTCTATTGTATATTTCGACAAAAGTGTTGATTCTAGCCCGAGCGTGAGGTTTGTCACCCGGCCGAGAAAAGAGAGGGTGACAAAATCACTCGAACGTAGAATCATCTTTCGTACGGGTTTCGAACGTTATTTTTCGATACAGTGCGCGTAAAATCTTTTTTTTTTCAATTTACAGGATAAGTAAAATAGCATATTTACGCACACATTATCGAAACAATTATTATAACATCATTTTTATATTATTTATTATATTCAAAAAAACTTACATGAAATTCCTTGCAATTTTATAACTATATACAATCTTCATAATATCCAGAAATTTTTATTTTGTATATTACCAGGGTTTTTATAAATAAATAACAGAATATTATTTCAAAAGATTATGATTATTTCTCAATTTTATAAAATAATTTAGCAATAAAATAAATAGTTATATTATGACATCATCATATTACTCTGGATCCACGAAATCTGGCACTACCGGAGTGAATTTAGAACATTTAGGAGGAGCTCTGAAATTAATAATATAAATGTATATCAATTTAATTGCTATTTACACAATCTTTCTCGATACATGGGCATGAAATGCATATTAAGGGGATGTCGGAGCTAAAAACACTGCTTTTCTGTTCTCTATAACTTTTTAAATAAAGCTTGCAATGAAAAACCAAGACCAGAGCGCCATAGTGTTGAGTTTAGTAAATAATTCTACAGAAAGAAAATACCAATCAGACTTTTAGTTTTTGTAAAACTTGCAGAATACGAGCGGGGGTTTACGCGTGTTCACGCGATTACAGCGCTAACCTTAAAATCTAATTTTATAACTAACATTTTATAATTTAGATTTTGATCAATATAATAAGCAGAGCGCCATAGGTATGCGATTAGTGAATTATTCTACCGAAAGAAAATGTCGATCCGACTTTTAGTTTTTGTTTAAGTTGCAAAATACTAAGTATCCGGTGGCGGATTTGCGAAGCTGTAGCTCCGACTTCCCCTTAATATAAAATGCACGCCCTGGCATCAAAAATAATGTCCGTCACATGAGCGTCAAAACTATCACTTCCTTGTGCAATCGCGTAACACTCGGGTTGGTCGGCTTCGTCAGCCTTGTTATTGTGCGGCAGTGGCTACTCGGAATGTGAAGTTATAATTTAAGCCTGTGTAATTTTATTTATAATGGAACATTTTAGAAAATATTCTACTGAAATATTTTTATAATAAATCTTCAGGAAGATATATTATAATGAACAGTCATGGAATATTTTATAAATGTATTAAGAAATACTCAAGTTTTATTATAAAAGTTTGAATTATAAATTTACAAAATCATTCTTAAATATTTTAAGAAATGCTGCCTTGGAATCTTGATGAAATAATTATGTGAAATTTAGCAAGATATATGTATGGAATATTTCATATATATATCAAGCCACATTCAAAATTTATTTTAAAAGTTCCAATACAAGATTAATACATTATTTCTTAAATATCCCGAGAAATGTTCCATTAAAAGATTGAAAAAATAATCACATGAAAGTTTGTAAAACATATGTACGGAATGATTCAGAAATATTTCAAGAAATATTCAAAGTGTAATTTAAAAGTTCCAATAAAATATTAAGGAATTATTTAATAAATATTTCAAGAAATGTTCCATTGGAAATAATAGAATAGTAATAATAGAATAGTAATAGACACCAAGTAGTCAAAATAGATGGTACTGAAACTGATAGCTTAGAAGTTAATACTGATGTTCTTCAAGGAACGATCTTGGGATCGATACTTTTCATTATACACATTAACGATATATTAAAGGAGGTTCCTACTGAGTCAATAATATCGTATGCTGACGATACTGCTATCATAGCTTCTGGAAAGGATTGGCTAGAAACCCAAGTTAGCATGAACAAGTTTTTATCTGTGATAGCTGAGTGGCTGGCTGTAAACAAATTGTCATTAAATGTAGGAAAAACTGTGTGCATGACATTTGGAAGTATTATTGGTTCAAATAAATGTAAAAATTTTTGATAAAAATGTAACTAGAGTAGAAAATATTAAATATCTAGGGATTGTCTTTGACAGCAATCTAAAGTGGGACAGCCATATTCAATACATAATTGATAAAACTAAGTACCGTATATATATACTTTTTATAAAATTTCTAAATACATGGGGCGGAACCTATAGTAATTGTCGAGTCAAATTACAAAAGCTTCAGAACAAAATCTTCAGAATTGTCAATAAAAATAATTTCATAGTGAATGAAAACCCATTAAATATAGGACAACTTTTCGCACTAGAATCTTTGAGAGCACATTACAATGATCTGAAAGACAAATTTTTAGCATCAGATAGTGTTACGAGAACACATGAGCGCATCGGACATGGGGGTGTTTATAAGACGCTAAGCGAATTGCAACAGTGTTTTTGGTGGAGAGGCATGCGGAAACGTGTTAAGAATTTCGTCTCAGCTTGCGACCTTTGCCAAAGAACGAAATATCTGAATAAAACAATCATCGGTCGATTCTTACAAGTAAAGGCATCAAAGGTGAATGAATTGGTGGCTGTCGATTATTTTGGGCCACTCCCTCGATCAACGGGCGGTGTCGAGTATATATTCGTGGTGCTCGACGTCTTCTCGCGTCTGATATTTATATTTTGAGATAGTCGGAAAGCCGGAAAGGGTCCTGAGTGACCATGGAACGCAATTCATGTCGGGAGCTTGGCGTGATTTTTTGAGTCAGGAGGGAGTTCAGCCGATATACTGCTCGATTCGTCACCCACCAGCGAATCCTTCGGAACGCGTAATGCGCGAGCTGGGCAAGTTCTTTCGGCTATACTGTAGTGAAACGCATACTGCATGGGCTAGATACCGTCCACAAATAAATTATTGGTTGAATCATACGGCTCATTCGACGACAAAATATACTCCTTATGAGTTGCACTACGGAGTGCCAAATAAAAATCTGATTCGCGATAAAATTTAATTCCCGGAAGAGCTGCCTGAACCTTACGAGGTGAAGGTTGAACTGGCTAATTCGCGTACGGATAAGGCGCATAAACGACAAAAGGTAAAGCAAGCAACTTGGAGTAAGATCCCAATAAAAGATGGCGACCTTGTACTCCTGCGCGTCCCAAAACAGTCAAATCTCTTAGAAAAGAAAATCGCGAAGTTTTTTCATTTGTATTACGGCCCATATCGAGTGCTCCGGTCTTTCAATGAAAACGCGTATGAATCGGTGGATAAGGATGATCCCCAGAAGCTAGTAGGCAGATACAACAGAGCCGATTTGCGTTTATATGTACGATCTGAGAATAATAAGGAATGATTGGAGCGATGTTTTTGTCTCGCGGGTAAATGTCATGATATTGACGAGAAATGAGGGCAGTACTATAGATGATTTTCTTTTACGAAATCGATTGTAATATTTAGTTTTTATCTTAGGATTTTGTTTTGTATTAATATACGCTGATTGTTTATATTTTATGATTTTAATTTAGAACTTATTATAATGAATAAAACGAAGGCATGAAAAGCAAAGAATAAATTTTATGTTGTACAATGGATATAAGAATTAAGATATGTATGTAGTATGTATTGTTTAAATTTTGTATGAGATTTTATTTATCACACTGCGTGTGTCAGTATTTATTCATATATCGATAATGTTAACGGTACCGTGCGTGTTACTTATAGCGTATTTAAATGTCAATTTCTTTGTCAATTTAAAAAATTTTTCGATTCTTAAATGGCTATAGGTAACCATAGATATGTATGAATTGTGTAACCGATATTTTGTTTTTATTATTATCTTCTTTATGTTACTTGTGATCTTATATGAATGTGTGTGCTGTCTGAGACTCAAGAACCAAGAGGGCTTCTCAAAGAGCTGTGCATCTATCAACGTATATAAAACTATAAAATTTCGATGGTGATATTCGTCCGTAAATGTGTCTACATTCGTATAAGACTTCTATGGTGGCATGGTTGGTTTTCAGTGCGAAATTCTTCAGTTTTGAGAACTTCATTCCTCGCACTGAAAAGGGGAATATTGTAGTGTGCATTATTCTGTGATGGGTGCCCAATATTATGTCCCGGTGCCACCTTACCTGTTCAAGGTACACGAGTACTGAGCGACCAGCTCTATGATGGAGCGGGGTCGGACCACACATAGAGCTTTTAAAAGGCCCCGAGCGTCCAACGAAAATTAGAAGAGATTCGGCGCTCCAAGGGCAAGGTGCTCATTCAACCTACGAGAGAAACCACCTAGAGTCGTCATAACAGGGCCGTCTTCTCGCCCAATTTTCGGTAAAGTCCGACCAAGCCATCAAGCTCACCACGTCCACGAGAACGGGAGGATTACACCGAGAAGTCAAGCCTCACCACGTCAACGAGAACGGGGAGGACTCCAAAATTATCTACCTCACTACGTCCACGAGAACGAGGAGGAAAAAAGCACACGAGCAGTGCTGCGACTAAAAAGCCACTACCGACGAATCAACCCGGGCAACGAGTCATCATCATCACCACGGGAGATCAACGGCGGATAAGATAAGGGTGTGAGTGTATGTATGTGTGTATCTGCGTGCGATTTTAGATTATTAAGTTTTATTTATTTTTTTTTTTTTTTGAAAGAGAAACGCATCCATCGTTAGGGAATCCTCGACTCTAATCAATCTACAGAAATAAATTATCAAGTTTCATGCTGCTTAAATTAAAGAGAGTTTTCCTTATTTCCTAATTTCTCTTTTAAACCTAGCCGTAGAAAACTTTCACATATAACACGCCGTTGATGTCTTTTGCGTTGATGTCCGCTCCGAGCACCATGAACCGTGCCAGCATATCCGGGTCGTTGGCGAAATTGCACATGACGTAATGGAAGGGTGGCCGGCCTTCTACGTTCCGACTGTTCACATCGACGGGACAGTCTAGCAGGATTTTTATTGTGGCTTCGGGGTTGTTATCTCTGTTGAGTAACGCGGCCCAGTGCAGGAGCGTGTTGCCCAAACAAGTCTTAGCGTCGACCCTGGCCCCGTGACTCAACAGCAAACGGACCATTTCGTCATCGCTACAGAACACTGTGTCAGGTAGCGCTGTGGCGCCGATGACGTTCCAGTTATTTATGTCAGCACCAGCGTCGATAAGAGCTGTCAACAGCTCGAGGTTGCCTGTGTAGACGGCACCGTGGATCGGCGTGTCGCCGAAGAGGTCCTTGGGCTACGTCTACATAAGGTGCGGAGTCGGTTACGCGACCAGCGTGGCAGCGCCGTCTGCAGACAGTGCAGACATTGCGCGATGCGTATTCATGAAAATCATTTATAAAGATTGAAGTGGTGCCATCTCCACATTGTTTTTGTTGAAGGACGAGTAGTGAGACCTAACCTATCGCAGTGTTGACGTTATGATTATACAGTAATACGCGAACAATGAATATTAATGTATTAGACTGTCTTGAATTAGGCTTGAAAATTCTGTTATTATCGCAAATAATAATGGATAGACGAAGCAGAATGCGATTTCGGAGGTGGTGGACTCAAGAATGCTTGACAGAAAATGCAAGACAGTTACACGGAGCATGTCACAATCTGCTTAGATATTTTATATTACACAATCACCAAGAATTTTACAAATTTGTTGGCTTGACAGTGCCGCGTTTTGATAATTTATTAAATTTGGTCAGACCAAGACTTACTAAGCGAAGCAGGAGACCAGCTTTAATTGAATTGAGACTAGCTGCAGTGTTAAAGTATGTATTAATTAGCAAATACATAAAATTATTGAAATATCTAAATCTTTCATTTATGTTATAATATATTTTTGATTTTATTCAAACAACTTTTTGGCTTGTAGAGCAGACATTACACAGAGCTCAAGGTTTTTCAGGATTGGCAGATCTACAATGTATAAACTTATTCCGGAGGTCTGTCAAGTAATATATGATGTTCTTCATGAAAGATATCTGGCATTTCCTGAAGGAGACGACTGGCTGTCCATTGTTCATGGTATTTTCAACAGGTTTTCTTTCCCAAATTGTATCGTATGTATCGATGGGAAGCATATAAGAATCAAAGCTCCAGCTAAGAGTGGCTCTTGGTTTTTTAATTATAAAAAATTTAATAGTGTTGTCCTCATGGCAGCATGCGATGCTTATGGCAGATTCACATGGGTTAATGTGGGCGATTTTGGTACTTATTATAGAATAATTAATACCATTAAATATTTTTTATGCAAAATATAAAAAATTATTTATATTTTACAGGTTCTTTGAACGATTCATCAGTTTTTCAAAGCAGTGATTTTGGAAGGGCTTTGGAATCTAATGAAGTGGATCTTCCTGAACCTGCAATGATACCCAACACTAATATCCGTTGCCCATTTTATTTTATTGGCGATGGAGGCTTTCCATTGAGGAAGTATTTATTGAAGCCTCATGTTCGTACTCCTATGATGACTCTGGAACAGAGAATTTTTAATATTAGATTGTCGCATGCAAGAAAGATAATAGAATGTGTCTTCGGTATACTTTGTAAGAGATGGAGAATTTTTTACAGTACTATAGATTTCAATCTCAGTACAACAGAAATTATTGTAATGAGCACAATATGTCTTCATAATTTAATTATTACTGAAGATTTGACTGCTGATGAAGTATTAAGTGACAGCGATGATAATAATAACAGTGATGATAATGATGAAAGATTAAGTGACAACGATGATGGTAACAGTGATAATTGTATGGGACAAGACTACATTAAGGATCAAAAATAAACTGTAAAATCATTGTTGATCAAATATTATGACTTTATTGAAATCTCCTAACGATCAGGTCCTTGTGTGACCTTCTCTCACAAGTTGTTGCTGAGAACTGATGCTCTACTCATTAAACGCCGCCGAAAACTCGGGCCCGCTAAAACAAATGCGCTTTCCCGAGGACTGTCGAAGGGACTCGAAGCAATGCGCGCGCTCCTCTATATCTATAGCTATACACACGCAGTCATGTGCCCACGCGAACGCCTCCCGCCACTCGACTCTCTGGCCTGGCAGTCACAGATCGGCCCTTTAACCTCTCAGCACTGAAAGTGACCCTCAAAATTTGCGAAGTAAAACTCCTAGAGGGGGTCGTGGCAGTCTAGGAATGATTATAAAATCACTCCTAACCGTATTGGTCTGAAGTCACGAATCGCCTTGTCGATTCGCGCATATGAGAGCCAAATGACGGAGAAACGTTCGCTAAAACTACTAATAGGTAGAATATATTATTGATAAAGAATAAATACGTCGCACTTGCTCTTATCCCTAGCAGCCCTCGGTTACGTCCGGAACAATTCTCTCCCTCGTACAAAATAACTACATACTAAAATCAACTATGTGCTGCCAGTACAATTGAACACTAGCACGGATTCAAAAGTACATAACCCCTGGCATTCGCCCTATGCCTCCAAGAAAACCGTGTAAATTTGAAGAAGGAAAATGGCATCGAACACACGTACAAAATGAAATATAAAGAATACACATACATGCACACCCACACATACGTTCCAAAATTCATACTTTGAAATCGCTTACTTTTAACAATCTAATTAACTTTTGCGCAGGCCTGCTATACTTGCCACTAAGTATCAGTTCGGACTTTCGCGATCCAAATTACATTATGTGCATCATGCATCGAACACCTTCTGCCTAATCGAAACAGCCACGCTTTTCGCATTCGCATTCAAATAACATCCAGCATTTTCCTTATTTGTCAGTTCATCTCTATCAATCGCGATATAAAACTTTGATAATTTAATAAAATTCTACACTACTACGCGTTACCAAATCAGAGCACCTCAATGACGCTCCCCCTGCTCAGACTCTTCGGCCTCGACATTTGAACTACCTTAGCGCAGAGCGACTCTTAACCAAGGTACTACAAAAGTCTTAGGACGACCACGAATCGTCCTGAACCCAAGAGGCGCTACAGCCGTGGAATCGCACTGCTAAATTCCACGCACTGCAAGAGCTTTTTTGCACATCAAAAACGTCACCAGTACACAGATTTGGTATCCCTAGTGACAATATCACATATTAGTTACCCTCATGCAGCTCATCCCTGTGCGTGCTTGCGCGGCGGGCCTATTGCTCACAGAATTAACGATGACTATCACGAAAATTTCTTACTGTCCATAATTTACAAAACAAAAAATTACCCAACTCAACACAGAGGCCACGCCAATTTGCCTGGGCCCTAGGCAATCAGCGAAGCAACTGTCAGAATTAAAGCAATTTAGAGTCGTGTGAAATCATAAACATTTATTTCCTTAAAACCACATCATTTTCTTCTATCTTACTAAATCATTCAAAATCAATTTTAAACGTGCTAAAGAAATCAAATTATATTCAGTTCAACTATTTCGCAGCGGAGGAACAATAATAATAATGATGAAGATGTAAACGTTGCTCATGACAATGATAATCTGATAAATGATGATAATGCGTATGATGATATGTATGAAGGTAGTGAAAATAGTGATCCTAATATTATGGATGATAATGAACAGACAGATGATAATAGTCTTGAAAGTGACGAAAGCTCTGATGAAAATGATTCCAGTGACGGAAGTAATGCTGATGATGACAATCTTGACGGTAAACGAATCAGAAGGATCTTACAATCCTATTGTGTTTCACCTGCTGGGAAGGTACGATGGAGGTGGGATAAACTGTAAACAGTCAACGTAGAAAATAGTTTGGAAATATTTGTTAATAACTTATTTTAGTAAGTATTATTTACTTTGATATGGCGAAGAAAGTTGGAATATAACTTGTAGATAATAATAAAATTAATCTCATAACAATGCATATGAATTAAGCAAGTGATTACACAAACCTAAAGCTTATTGGCAGAAAATGTCATAATATTTATCATAATCATCGTTTGAATGGTATGTAATTGTTGTAATTATAAATAACTTTTGTATTTTAAAGATTATAAGGTATTTATTAATGAATAAAACACGATGGATTGAAGACAATCTATTTTATTAGTATTAATACAAACATATTTATTTGACAAAACAGTATCTGCATAATTGCAAAAGATTACTAACTCAAAGTTTGTGAAAGCTAAGTATAAAAATAATTAATTTTTTATATTGATCTAAATGAATGGATATTTCAAGGAAACACTTATTTCTATATTGTTCTTTCACAGTTAGCAAATGCGTACAAATAACTCTTGCCTTTGCACACAAACTATCATTTTTCTTCCGATCATGAAACTTGTCAGTTATACTTTTGATAATTTGTTCAATAGAACTTTCAGCAGTATCCTTTTGAGATGTAGGTTTTTTTGGAAAATCAAAACTTTTTCTCTGTTCTTCTCCACTTTCTGTCTTAACTTTCTTCAAGGGCAATATATCTTCCTTGTCAATGTCCCTTTTAATTTCCTGCATCCTGTTTTTTGTTACATGCATGGGAGCTTCTGGAATCTCTTCCTTCTTAACCAGATGATTAGCTGGGTGCGTTATTGGCTCTTCTTTATTCAACAGAATTTCGATGTACTCATCAAGAGCTTGTACTGGCCATTCATCTTCATTCGAATCCTTGCAATTGCCCTCAACCTGCTCATCGTTGCTCTCATCTGAATCGATACAAATCACATCTTCGTCATTTTGTTTATCAACTGTGAAAGTGAGAACAAAAAGATTATTATTAATTATTTGCTGAAACTATTATGTGATTAAAAACTAAGAGTATTATTTACCATTATTGTCGACACCAAAAAAAGAGTCTGCTGCACTCATTCGCTCCTCAAGGGCTGTAATTCCAAAATGCAGAAACTTTGTCATTGAGTTTTTACTAAGTACTTATCAAAGGAACTACAAATTGACTTTAAAAAAATTATTTTAAGTATCTGAGCAAGAGTACGTACAGCCCATTTTTTTAATTACCACTTCTACGTTATTTTCATCATTTTCATTTTAATAATAATATCCCTGTGACCAAATAAGGCTTGGATTTTTAAAAACTTGTTTGTAAAACTAATGAATACAGCACAATTTTTTCTGAAGCTTTTACGGAGCACCATACACGTTAATCATGCCAGAATTTATAACGTTCTGGCCTTCTATTATGTTTCTTGACGACAGTGTAGCCTCACTCTATTCACACGAAGTGTGTAAGGACACTGACAAGATTTTTTATCGTGTAAAAGTTTATAATTCTATATTTTTTAACGAAGCTCCATAAGTGCCCTGTGTATTTCGGAGAATTTCTGGTCGCCATCTTTGTTAACCTTCAAGCGCGCGAACCGAGCGTGCGAACCGAGCGCGCGAACCAAGTTTAAACGCTAATGTCTATACTACTATAAAATATAGTTAACGTAAAAATTTCTCTTATTGGGTTTACTTGATCAAATATAACGAACTTATCCGCACATCAGCTAATGCTTAGAAATACAGAGATAAATATGATTACTGCAAAAAATATTGTATATCCTTATAACTTTTGACCCAAGCGATCCATTTCGACCATCAGGGGCTCAAATTGTAGCTCTTGTCTTTCGTTTTCAGTTTGAAAATTTAGATTAACATTTTCATTTTACGATCAACTATATATATGACGATGAAAACGGCCATAATTGATAGGCATATACATAGCTGATCGTAAAATTGAAATGCTAATCCAGTTTTTTAAACGAAAATAGAAGAAAAGAGCTTTAATTTGTGCCTTGGATGATTAAAATTGGCCGCTCGGATCAAAAGTTATAAGAATTTTAAGAATAAGAGAAAGATCGCTGATTTTTGTAAAACATCTTACTTTTTGTGACTACTTATTATTTTCAAGCCTAGACAACTTTTTGCCTAGGCAACCATTTTTAACTCACCAGCCCTTAAATTGAAGCTCTCTTCTTATACTACGATCCTAGCAATACACATTTTTAGATTGAACCTACATACACTGAGTGGGTAAAGCTGAATCGTGGCTTGATTTCGATAATTTTCCCCGTGTTAAATTTCCATAAGAGAATTTAAACTGCCTGGCAAAAAATAGGTATTTTTTAATCTTGGGAACAAGGTTTTTCGGGTTTTTTATGACTTAAAGAACGAAAAAAGTGGTCGGGTAGGTGTGCTCCCAAATTTAAAATTTGTTCACTCAGATCCTTTGAAGTGTCCGGTTTGTTCTGGATTTGCACATATAAATAGTATAATATTATATAGGTTTTTATAAATAAGATACGCATTTAAAGTAATAAATTACTTTTTTCTGGATTCGTTTGGCTCAGAAATTTTTCTTTTGAATTTTAGGACAAAGCTCTGTTCTTAAATTTGGATAGGAACTCATGATTGTTTGAAAATCTTCTGTTTCAATAACTTCTTTTGAGTTTGCTACAATAAAGCTAATATCGTGACTCTTTAATATAAATTCTTTGTGTGAATCAGACAGAATCAGAACTTTTGCAACGTTCTGAACTTTTAGATTTTTTAGCAAGATTTTTAAACCGGGTAGCTGATATTTGTCGGCCATCTGTAATAAATCTTCTTGCACATTTTCGTCGTTTATTTTTCCAGTATAAATATATCTTAACATTTCCTGCAATACAACAAAGCTACAATGTTCGATTTTTACTTTTGCTTCTTTCTTTTGAATCATTTCGGTTTGAAACATCGCACGAAATACAGGACTACTTGCTGACAAAATAGACTTATGCGCGGAAAATTCCATTATTTCTGACGTTACTAAACGGACATCGCAAAACATCTTATTTTCAAAAAGAAATTGAAAATCGTTGGACAATTCTGTTTCAATATGAGATTGATCAATAATTTTATTAATATCTTGCGTGTCACCTTTGTACAGAACCAAATTACACAAGACTATTAGATTTTCATTTGGATAGATCTGTTCTGATTTAGCTTTAAGGCTAGCTTTATTTGTCATATTGAATGTGCAGATTTTCTGATGATACATTCTTGAGCTGAACACAAAAAATTAGCTTGATTCGAAAAAACGTTCAATTTTGTTATTAATCTTACATACGAATGACATTTTGATTTTGACTTTGAATTCAGTTCCTACATTTAAATCAGATAAGAGTTTCAAACCGAGGTTAATTGGACTTTCCCCTCAGTGAAAACGCCCTACAGTGAACAAAATACTCCATTTGTATTTGTCATTACTAGTAATGAACTCTGGAGATTCAAACGATTGATTTTCATTGATGATGAAATTCTTGATTGTCCACTTATAGTCGAACTTCTCGGCGCTGAACGTCGTGATCACGCAATCGTCGATAGAGCAATTAGTGTCCTGCATTTTCTTCTGTAAAACAGTTATAAAATAGTGATATTTTGTATTAAAACTACGATTCATATTTTGTATCTCGTTTAAAACGACAGCCATAAACGTTTTAATCTCCAACTCTATTATCACCGCTTTTTACTTATTTATACAAAACTCAATCAAATAAAATATCATGAAGTAATAATTTAAGCAAATTTCAATTAATTAATGTAACGATAAATAAATTTTTCCCGCACTCTCTTCACAACAAATAACCAAAATATCAAAGAAACAAATATATTTGTTGTTATATTTGTATAAATTTTGATTATTCGCTTTTATTTTCGCGGTAACTACAATTTTTATAATTTACATACTTTTAAAAAATTGAAAACAGAAGTATAAATTAATGAAACAAAAAGATTCTTATATTTGGTATAAGTACTCACGCTTTTGCGAAATAACGGTGCATTTACAGTCTGTTTGACATTGCGGTTGACGATGCGGAGAAACGAAAAAATATCAGCGTACGTGCCTGCAATTCAGAAAAAGCACATTTTATTGGTAATGTTTACAAGTGTTTGCTTTTCATAAAAAGTTTTTGCTAATACTACATTACACACTACACATAACACTACATAACATACATACATAGCAATATGAAGCCGATTTCTCAGCATTCGAATTGTAATCAAAGTATGTAGGCCTAACCTAAAAAATTATCCTGCCTCGTGCGCCGAACGTAACCAGTACCTATACGTCGCTGTAAACACAGCTGTAATGTACTGAAATGTCGTCTCACTACAGTAGTAGACAATTAAAACAGTTTGTCTCCGCGAGTATTCTCACCGATTATCTGCAAAAACGAACTGCAATTGCTCCAGAGATTCCCTCCGATCCTGTAACCTCACGGAGAAAAATAAAACGTTGCGCTTACTCAAAATTTAAGTAAATGCAACCTAAATTGTTCAGTAACGGCTATTAAGTAAATCTAACTGAAGTCGCTCGCGTAGTAATAACTAAATGAACAGTCGGTTACTAACTCCAGAACTAAATAACATTTTTAAATGAAATAACTGCATGATAGATATTATTACTATGCTCGACATAGTCATAATTTGTTTGTAAAACCAACAAAATAAGGTCATATAATAATATAAGAAGACCCTGCTCGACTGTGCCGCGAAGGCAACTCGGGCAGAAGTTTTGAGCACAGGGAAGGGTGATTGGCGCAGATCCGAAGCTCTTTGTGTCTCGTCTCGGATGAGACACACTATATTGCATATTTATATGTCTCTTTGTTTCTCTCCCAGTCTCACGTATCTCATGCTACACCATACTAGTATACTTTTTTAGATTAGGTGCACCGCTCCTTTTTGCTGTCGCACGCAGTCAAGTAGATTTTACTGAAGTCTGTGCAGTAGCGTCTACTGAATAGGTGTTACTGAACTGACTTCAGTAAACGCAACAGTTTATTTTTCTCCATGCTCAGTAAGCTCAACAAAGGATCGAATCGCCAGTTTGCCACATCCTTCGTGCGGTAGTGTGTCCAAAATCGAGTGATATGTTACGACAAAGTATACTGCAACAGTCAGCGTATTTTTAACGGCTTGCCTTGTCGTAACCTGTCAGTCTAACCACTGCACGTGCGTACCGGCGCGCACTGATGTTGTCGGGCGAAAAGCCTCTATCCCCGCGACACTTTGGGGCTTTATTCACTAACGTTTATCGAGGACGATATACGTGGATATACCTGTTTTGACCAATCAGGAAGCTTCATTGACACCATAAGACTCTATATCGTGGCGATACACCTTAGTGAATAAGGCCCCAGCTCCTGATCCACCTTGTATAGCAACGTCGTCTGCTGTATTAGTCTTCGGATGTTTTTCTCGCGCTATACCCTATAAGCAAAGCGCTGCGTATGCTCTCGAGGTCCGAGAGTTGTAGCCCGCTGCGGTTCTGGAAATGTTTAAAGGTCGCGAAATAGCTGTACTATGCACGATTTGCACTTTGATTTAATATTTGAGAAATTGCCGTTTTTACATTATTATAACTGCATGTATATCTATAAATAAACAGAGAATATACAGTTTGTGTGTGGCAAGTATTCCGTGGAAAAAATCTCACTGTCCCTTTTTTCCAAACAAAAAACTACTGTAATATACAACATCTGCAGCAAATCCATCGTGAATTCAAACAGAACTCCGTCGTACATTATACTTCAACTGCGTCGCTCCTCATTACACGACCCGAGTTCTTTTCTCGCTTCGTCGAAAAGAAAATCAGATTACAGTAATTTCGAAGATTTACACAGAGAGAGCAAAAACGCCGAGGACCAACCCTTTTTAGCTAATTAAGCGCGCGCGAGCTTGAACCTCGGCGCTTTTTTCAAAAGTCCGACCGGCCAAGCGAAATCTTTTGAAGCTCGCGCCGAGAGTAGGAAGGAAAAAATCTCTGCGTTGTGGGAAAACAGAGAAGTTTCTCCGCTGCACCATACATACACATAGACTCGAGACTCGCCCCCCCCCCTCCTCCTTTCTTTCTTTCTTCTAACGCACAGCTCCTTAATTCTCAGAAATTCACGTTCGCGAGCTTGTATAACTTATAATTAGCTACTTTTCCGCCAGAATGAAAACGTTCGCGCAGGCGATGCGCGCGGCAATTAACGAGATTCGTACGTGCTGGAAACTGCGATGATAGACTGCTTGCTATACTGCTCGGCGCACTGCTTTTCTCCGTCATTGTGTCTCGCTTCAACACTGCGCTTATACATCGAAATTCGCGCGCAACTTAATTGTCCTCGAATACAACGTCTTTTGTTATTCGTTAATCAATCACATTTAAGGATACAACGCTAAGTACACCCTTTATATGGGCCATATACTTTGGACCGCTTCACCGTCACTCAACCGAATTACTATTATACCTCCCGCTACCGCTTAAGCATAATCGCTGAGAAAATCGCCGACTCTTTAATTAAGACCTCGGTCCTCGCCGCAAACACGCGTAATCTCTTTAATTCGGCGTTACTGCGCGCGAGTCTTCTTTAATGTCGAGTATCAGCGCACAGCGCAGCATCGCCATATAGCCGCCGCCGCCGCGGGCAAACGTTCGGATAAGAGAAGCGTCCCCTGTTCTTCGGACCGGCCGTTAAACGCGCTTAATGCCCCCTTCGCTCCAGCTAAGACGCTCACGAGGATAAAGCGATACTAAATATCGATTAAAATTTCACGATTCTGGCTGCGCGCACACGCGGCTACCAACAGCGCGTCTTTATCTGCCCGCGCGCACGCGACAACATCATGTCCCTTAATCGAAATTTACGAGTTAACATCGGGGCCGTTAAATCGTAACGCTGCCGCGTGCGCGCACCTGATGCTGCGTGTATAAAATGTACTCCGCGCGGAGAAAGTGAATTGAATCGTTAGGCTTTTTGACTGTTGGGAATTTTGGCGTTTATGGATTTGTGTATGTTTATGTTATGTGAGGCGGGCTGCGACACGGAGAAGGGCCTTAGCGTTGTTGATCGGCTAATACTCGGAAATATTTCGAGCTCGATTTTAATTCCAATGCTACACCTTCGATTTCGAAACACCGGATTTCTGCGACCGATTAGCGATAGCTTATATCGCGTTTGTTTTTACCCGTGAGAAGTAGAAGAAGGAAATCGTGATTAAAGTACTCACGCGAAAATTGGATTAGTAACATTAGATAGATTGAAGCAACAATTCATCCGGTTTTATTCCTCTTCTTGCCTATTTTCTAATTCTGTAAGTGTAGCCAATAATCCAGCCGTCTCTTTCTTGCTTCTTGGATCGATGTCCTTCTCTCCATTTCATTGCAAGCCAGCCACTTTAAGTGCAGAACCCCTACTACACCATCTAATTCTCATTCCGCGATATAAGGTTCGTCGAACAAACGACGCCTGATTCGTCACGCGAGATTCGATTGAAGATTCTCTTTCTAATCTAGCCTCATTTCTCAACTCGGCGAAGCGCATTTGTCAAAAACCTTTTACAGCATTATTCAAAATCTATCGCAGCAGACCACTCGGCGCCGCGCGCGCGCGCGAATCCATCTCTCAGCTCCTTCTAATCCTGACTTACGCTCGCGATTCCCGCGTCGACGCTATTTTCCTGGCTCTCGTCGATCTTGCCTCAGCAGCCGTTTTATCGGGCGCCACACACACGGCACACACCTAATTCTTATTCCGCCGACTGCAATAAAGAAAGACAAACGCAGCCCCGGCCACTGAATGAGAGAACGCGCGAGGCTACGTACTACTACTCCTCTACGCGACTTGTTATACCTTTGGGAGACGTAAAAGAAGAGACGTATGGGAGAAGGATGTCGGATCAAAGAGCGACAGCAGCTGCTGCTCGCACCGGAGCTTTTGCGATATGTATGTCCTGCGGGATTGCAGTCGATCGAATTAATACAGAAGGCAGAAAAACGAGGCGGTAGATTAGTTCGTGGTAAGAATTAATGTTTTATGAAACTACAAAAAATTAAGCTCGGTTGCGAAATTTACTGTAGGAGTAGCGCGGGATCGAATGCTTGTACAGCATGCAGAGAGTGGATAATAGTGATAGCAGAGGGCGGGTGAATGAGGTCGGTATTGCGCGGTACAGCAGAGGGACTAGAGAAAGAGCGTATATGAGCTGAGATTTCACGGGGGAGGATCGAGAAGAGGCTAAAAAACTTGCGCACGCCGACGCGTGCTTTTGCAGTTTTAAGTGAAATTCGGCGTTTCATTATAGTTTCAAAAGCCTATACTCTCGTCGAAAGAGAGCTTATCTTTTGCCAGAGTGCGCGAAGTATTATATAATTGTAAGAAATCGTGTGTCTAACCGTGGATAATGTACGATGCGCGGTGACTCAAATATACATCGCGTATACAACAGTGGTCGCGTGTGTTTGTTTACACCTCTACTCCCCGAGGTATCGTTATTCTATACTGTGAATCTTTCCTATTTCAAGTGAGCTGCTCTGATTTCCAACGCGACGATTTGTTCGGTTATAGCACAAGCGTCTATCGCGTGGAGCACATCGGTTATACACGGTAAGTTTCGTTTATCGTTTATCCAGATTTTGGATGATATCATTAGACGATGAAATGTGCTGTAATAAGATTTAAAAATCGAGCATAAGTGTAATGCAATGTTTTAGTTCCAACAAAGGAATAATCATGGAGGGTGCCCACCCACAAACAACCACGGAGAGTGCCCAGCCACAAACAAGCACGGAGAGCGCCCAGCCACAAACAAGCACGGAGAGTGCCCAGCTACAAACAAGCACGGGGAGTGCCCAGCCACAAACAAGCACGGGGAGTGCCCAGCCACAAACAAGCACGGAGAGTGCCCAGCCACAAACAAGCGTTGAGAGTACCTTGTGCGAAACAAGCATAAAGAGTATCATCAAGCAGCAAATAATAGCGGCGAGTGCCAATAGACCTGAACTGCAGATCATCGCACTGCCAATGGTAAGGCAGCCAGTTACGGAGGACGGGCGTCAAATAATAACACAGAGAACTGATTTTCTTTATACATGGACGATCGGCAACTACAGTGAAAGTTCCGAATTGATTGCAGACAAATTTGAATCAACGGTATTTCCAGACCAAGACCCGGACAGCTCACAACACTTCTCGTGGAGTCTAGAGCTATATCCCAGAGGCTCCAATCCGCAATTCGACGAATATATATCAATGAAGATACTGTGCAGAAATCCATACAAGAGATACATCAAAGCTGACTGCCGATTTGAAATCGAAAACTGCATGCACGAAAAGTCTCATGTTATGCAGTGTAAGTTTCACTACGTGGAAACGGGAGTGTATACGATTGAAAAGTGGTTGAAAAGAGACATACTTGAACAAGAAAAGGAGACTCTGTTNACAAACAAGCACGGAGAGTGCCCAGCCACAAACAAGCACGGAGAGTGCCCAGCCACAAACAAGCGTTGAGAGTACCTTGTGCGAAACAAGCATAAAGAGTATCATCAAGCAGCAAATAATAGCGGCGAGTGCCAATAGACCTGAACTGCAGATCATCGCACTGCCAATGGTAAGGCAGCCAGTTACGGAGGACGGGCGTCAAATAATAACACAGAGAACTGATTTTCTTTATACATGGACGATCGGCAACTACAGTGAAAGTTCCGAATTGATTGCAGACAAATTTGAATCAACGGTATTTCCAGACCAAGACCCGGACAGCTCACAACACTTCTCGTGGAGTCTAGAGCTATATCCCAGAGGCTCCAATCCGCAATTCGACGAATATATATCAATGAAGATACTGTGCAGAAATCCATACAAGAGATACATCAAAGCTGACTGCCGATTTGAAATCGAAAACTGCATGCACGAAAAGTCTCATGTTATGCAGTGTAAGTTTCACTACGTGGAAACGGGAGTGTATACGATTGAAAAGTGGTTGAAAAGAGACATACTTGAACAAGAAAAGGAGACTCTGTTGCCAAACGGAGTGTTGAAGATAATTTGTGAAATAAGAACTTACATAAGGACTACCAGTACTGCGAACATAACTGAAGACAGTCGATTTGCATTGTCTGAAGATATAAAAAAACTTTATCTTAATCCGAAGTTTAGTGACTATACACTTATTTCACGGAAACACAAGTTTCCAGTTCACAAATCTATATTATCAGCCAGAAGTACGATTTTCAAATTAATGTTCAAATGCGATACCGACTCAGTTTCGACAAAAATAAGCGACGTCAATACTGGAGTTTTAAAGGAACTGTTGCGTTACATTTATACTGATCGAGTGAAAAATTTAAAAAAACATGCAATGAAATTAATGATGGCAAGTGACCTTTACGGCGTTTACGGCTGCAAGGTTATGTGTGAAAAGGTTATTTGTAATGATTTAAAGGCTGATGAGGCACTGGATCTTCTTGTGATCTGTCATAACCATGCCGCTAGGTATCTCGAAGAAGAAGTTCGGAGATTTATTTACGCTAATGCAAAAGATGTAGTTAATTCACCAAGCTACAAAATGGTAAGAAGAAAAAATTTTCCGATCTTACGTTCTGTTCTTGAAACCCTGGCATCGTGGAAAACTCAAGAGGAATCTAAGAATTTATTGTGATGGCTAAGGTATTTCAAATGGTCAATTGCCGTCGAGATTATTAGTATTAGTATTGAATTCATGTATATGGTTCTGTATTTTTTAAACTGTATGCGCTCAAGATCTTCAAACTTATTTTTTTAATAGTGCAACCACTCGGACTTGATAACCAAGCTATATTTTTACTTTTATAGCTCGTAACATAGTTTTAATAAACTTTACAGTTTTTTAACAGTGCAATGACTTAGACTTGATAATCAAGCTATATTTTTACTTTTATAGCTTGTACCATAGTTTTAATAAACTGAACATATAATACACTTAAATTGCTTTTTCATTTATTAACAAAGTTCATCTAATGATTTGCCTTCTCGTACAAACGAATGGAACATTTTGTGTAAATACTTTTTTACCGAGACTGAAGTTTAAAGGAAAGCGTCTTGTAATTAGAATTCGTTAGTCATTCCGGAAAATTTTCGTTTCTATTTTTCCAATCTTAACACGCATTTGAAATAAATCGAATGAACATAATACTACAAAGGATATTGTGTTTATACATAAAATGTTGCATTACGTTAACACAAGCAGTGGAATTTTCGGGGTGTCGCGTGCGCTTTTTTTTACAAATGGAAAGTCATTTGCATAGAGAGAGGCACGAGGCGCAAAAAAGGTCGAAAATTAATGAAAGAGGAAAAGGGCAAGCGCGATCGCGGGTAATAGAAATAGACGCACGGGGGAGAGGGGTAGGAAGTTAAAGCAACATGGGCGAGGGTACTCTTTCACGTATAGCCGCAAATCGAGCAGTCCCTACAGAGCAGAGAGCGACAAATGGCGAAGTTCGGTAGAACGAAAGCCCTGGCTGCATTTGGAAATTTGCATTTCACTCGTTCTCGGTGGGCTGTGGTTCCGAGCCATGAATTAGCTGGAAATTCTCTTATTGTTACGAATTGATTAACTTGTCAACGACTGAATATAGTTTTTATTCTTTGTTTGTACAGTATTTTTGTAAATACGCTTTTTTTTCAATTAATGTTTCGTTATGAATTTGAAAAATAAGATAAATTCGCGCGCAATATTATGGATACAGAGAGTATGTATACAAAGACAACCCATAAACAGAAACCTAGCTTCTCGCACCTCAGTTCCCAAAAACCGCATACTTCCAAGACGCCTCGTCGTCACTCATTTCCAGCCATATATATAGACGAAGCTCATGAATCTCGAGCGCGGAGCTCAGCGACAGGACGACCGAGGTATTAAATCCGCACCGGGTGCACCGAGTCTTGACTCAAGGCCGATACGCAGTTCTGTGTACATCTATATACATACAGCCTCGGCGTAAGTGTCTCGAATTTTCAAGCGAAACGAGAGTTGGAGCACTTGGAAAAGAAGAGCCGAGGGGAAAGAGTCGCGCGCGATCGCGCGCACAACTTATCCGAGCGCGGCAATTCAAGTTTGGAAGCGTAAAATCGCTGCGGCTATAAGCGAGAGAGAGAGAGAGAGAGAGAGAGAGAGTCACGAGACTCTTAGTGCTGTGCGTGAGCGCGTCTCCTGGCCTTTTGTTTTTACGATGCAAATCCGAGTCTCCGCGCGAGAGCTTTACGACGCGCGCGACAGTGCTGGCGAGAGCTGGGCCAGACGAGTCTTGCATGACGCGCGGGTCTCGTAAATCAAGTGCATTGGGGTAAATAGCCTGGAGAGAGGACGTGTACGCGGGAAAAGAGAGGATTTTTACGGCTTCGCTTTTTTTGTTGCTTTGCGGGGGTGATTTTTAATCAGGGATTTCCAGATTTTCCTTCGAGGCGTTGGTCAGAGGAAAGATTCCGTGTACGTTGGTCGGACTTAGCTATATAACACAATGCTGTTATTGATCCTAGCGATGGTATCTGCGAGTGACTATTCGTGGAAAAGGTATAGATAATGACTCACACTCGGGTATAACTTCGTATTACAGGGATACATTTAGAAGCAGTGTGTGTAAACACAGAATACAAGGCCACCGACAGCCGCCGATCGCTGTGGAAAAGTCTCATCAGAAGCGTTGATAAGTTTATAAACCTAAGATTTAAGATACATTTACACCGATATAACAGTAACCTTATAAATTAGATCCAAGTTATTTATATGAAAAGTATATAATATATACAACGAAACAGGTCATACCTACACTTTCAGTCGACAAATTAAAAGTTATAGTCAAATCAGAAAAGTTGATTGGACTAAACTCGATGCACCGGCGTCTGAGCAAACTTTACCCTTTCCAATTTCAGTGAGATCATGCGAGAGGATCATGAACTTTTCAACATTGTTGTGTCTAGTTTACATACAATGGAGTTTCCTTCATTTATCTTCATGTATTTTTCATGGCCGGATAGACCTGGCATCAACGATTTTAACGCATGAGTTACGCTCGCTATTATGCTTCTAGCATTTTTTATTATAAGCCGCCTGTTCCATCATAGAACGCATTTTTTAGTGTTCGAAAAGTATAGATTCAACATTTCATCGAAAGTTTATTACTCGCAACAAACAACGGCAGGTGTTATATATATACATGTATATGTTTGTGATATACCGCCTCCCCGTCACTGAGTCGACGTCAAGTATCATTATACGCGCTGAGCTTTCTGTCAAATCACCGCTGATGAATTTTAATTTTAAGCTTAATTTTGCTGTTTCACCTTTCGCCGCAAAAGCAGACAATATTTACCGCATCAGTAGGAACTAATCAATATAATTTATTAATTCAAATGTTATTTGCAAGGAAACCTCCTGTCAGTTCAGATTAAAAAGTAAAAGGTTAGGCGAGTTTGATAATTTCCGCAACGAAATAACAGATAAA
>JAZHPH010000125.1:259291-339567 GCA_037356405.1 Nasonia oneida | reverse complement strand
ACTTGAGAGTTATGAATACTAGCATGATAAATAGAATTTGTGTTCATATGAATTACGACGAGGTATCTTACTTGTGCCCGGTCCCAAACTTGCATTCTTATTAGTTTTTAGAGTGAGTATTAGCAATTATGTGAA
Organism: Nasonia oneida; assembly: GCA_037356405.1. Taxonomy (NCBI): domain Eukaryota; kingdom Metazoa; phylum Arthropoda; class Insecta; order Hymenoptera; family Pteromalidae; genus Nasonia; species Nasonia oneida. Next base: position 339,432 of record JAZHPH010000125.1, on the reverse strand, counting down.
TAAAACTTTTTTATTATGAAATGAATGTAATTTTCTAGACATTTGGAAATTCAATAAACAATATTTTTCTACTGATACTGTTGTAAAATGATATGATTTCATAAAAATGATTTATTTTTTAAAACACTGACGTTATTTTATTTTCCTGTTATCCACTATTAAACTTATTGTTCTCCTATGAGACCATAACCACATTTCAATAAAATGGACGTCATTTCAATAAAAGGATCAAACAATTTTGAGGGTGCTTATAAGCAAAAATGACGTCATTTCAACAGAATACTTCTAGAAAAAATGACGTCATTTCCATATAAGTATCGAAATAAAGCAAAAATGACGTCATTTCCATACATATATATATATTTTAAAAAAGCAAATAATGACGTCATTTTTTGTTCCAATTCCTGACACGACAAATGACGTCATTCAATGACGTCATTAAATGACGTCATTGTTTTCAATAGGGTACACACACACACGTGTCTATGCACCCATATATATATACATATTTATATATGTATATTTTTATACATATACATACATTTTCACTAAGTATTTCTTTTTCTTAGAGTATAATTCCTAGTTTTTATTTTTTGCGTACAGTAGATGTCAAAAGTACAAAATTTTTTTTTTATTTAGTCCTCGTAGTTTAATTTTGTCTGATGAAAACTCATTTCAAATTTATTCTGATTAAAAAAAAATCATTGTGCGCATTACATTATGTAATAAAAATATTGTATAATGTAATATAAAACTTATTATTTGATTTATAAAAACTTGACAATATTAATACAAGTTATGATATTTTTGTAACTGTATACTTTCATTAATAATCGTTTATAGCTTCGTTTAGAACTACCGTTATTAAATTATTTTATTATTTTTCGCAGAAAGTATTTCATTTAGCTTAGAGTAGGATATTCCTGGATGTTATTTATTAATGCGCGGTAAAAGTCAAAAGTACATAGTTTTATGTTTTTAAATCAATCCTCGTAGTTTAGTTTTGCCCGATGAAAACTCATTTCAAATTCATTCTTGGTTAAGAACGATTGTTTGCGATCACAACCAGTATTTTGAAAATGCGTTCATTTAATATAAAACGCCAAGAAATTTTTTTAATTTTAAATGATAATTATACATTAAATTTTGCTAAACAAGCTGATGTAGTTGTGTCTTACTTGAGTAATAGTTTAGAATTAAGTGTTACCGAAAAGACTGAAGTCTCTTTAATATTATATGAAAAAATTTCTTCAACAATGTTAAGCGTAGATTATCTACTCTCCAAAAAATAAAAGAAATAATAGTGTTTTCGAAAATAAATATGCTTAAACAAGATGTCGAATTCAGTGCAAATTGAGAAAAATGCTACTAAAGCAGGTAAGATATATTCATCAGTATATTATGATTATTTAAAAAACTGACATTTTTTATGGTTAACTTGATTTTTGTTTTTATTAATTTATCTAAAAGTAGTTTTATATTTGAAGGTTAAACATTATGATGTTATAATATTGTAAAATATTTTATTTCTATATATTTTTTGAAGGTATACAAACGACTGAACAAAAATATAAAGTTTCATTTAATCAGGCGTCAGAAGCAACAAAAAGACGACGAACTACAGCTTTGTGTGGTCAGTTAACCGCTGAAGAAGTTTATGAAGCAGCGAAAAAAAATTAAAGTTGGACAATAATTCTCCTGGTGTCAGATTGATTTCTAAGATAGTTGATCCTTATTATGCAATAAATATTGAAAATGCGTATAAGAAAAGATCTGGTACGCAATTGCCTCCTGAAAGAGCTTTGTCATTAATGATCGATACTAATTTATCTAAACAAGTTTATCAAACAATAAGAGATGTTGCACTAGAATATGGTCACGATTTTTTGCCACCTTATAACGAGGTAACATTTTTAAATAAATAGTTGTAGTGCCTATGCTGTCTGGAAAATCTGCAGGCTCTGATAAATCAAATTACAAGATTACAATTTTATTAATTTTAGATAGTGGTTTTTAATAAATATCAAATTAAACTTGATTATTTATTTGTTACTTTGCAATCGAGTGATCTTTTTTGATATTTTTAAATATCAATAATGCGCGCACTTTACAAAATTTTTAAAAGAAACAGATTCGTTCAGCTTGGGTCAAACTATTTTTTTTACATAAAAAAATATTGATTTAAAGATCTTTCTTTGGGAGACTCTGGTGAAAATAATATTATTCACATAATTGTTAATAAAATTTATTAGCTTTCATTAGCTTTTTTAGGTAAATATATTTTCACCTAGGGAACAAAAATAAATTCAAACATAATTTTCATTCCGGCCTTATCCCGCAAAATGACCATAATTGTTTTATTTAGGTTAGAGAAGCTAAAAATGAGTCTTATCCGAATGATTTAATAGTTACGGAAACAAAATGTGAAGTTTATCTAAAAAACTTACTAAGTCATTCACAAAAAAATTAGTATTTCTTGGTAAATATGGTTTTGACGGGACAAACGCTAACGTTTATAAGCAAAAGGCTGAAGACAAAGATGCAAAATTCAATAGTATTTTTTGTTCATCATTCGTGCCTCTAAAATTATATGATATGGAAAGTAACTTAGTATATTGGGAAAATAAAAGTTCATCTTCACCAAAGTTTTGTCGACCAATCAAAATTATGTTCAAAAAAGAAACGGATGTTTTATATATCCAAGAAGAAGAAGATATGAAAAAGCAAATTTCAGAGCTAAAAAACTTTGAAACTACAGGATGCTCAATATCCTACGATTTAAAGCTTACGATGATAGATGGCAAGGTGTGTACATGGCAAATAATTTTCTTAATTACTTAGGACAATCGTTAGGGTAAATTGATTAAGCAAACATTTCGTCATACGCTATTTTTATGCCGAAAATAACGAGTCGATTATCCACATAGATATCCATGTTCATTCACGTTGATTCAACGTGGATATTTGCATGAATTATCTGACTAAATTAATCTACATGAATTCTTTGCATTAATTTCTGAGAATATTTAATTATAACAAGTCTATAACTTGGTGAGACAATTGATTCGTCGTTGAATTTGCACAGTACCATTTAGATGGTACAATCAATATGAACTATTTTGTACCTTAAAAGCTCCTTGTTTTTTATTATCAACCCCGCTTTAATATTATTTGAAAATTTAAGTGAATAGCCTATGCAGATATCCACGTTATTCTACCCAATTAGTTTAAACATGTTGGGTTGTAAACTTTACAAAATCAACTTCATTTTCATCTAAATATATTTTATCGAAAATAATTTAAATATCTATATAAAAATATAATAATAATTTTAGATTTGCAATGCACTGAATAGATCGTCAAGTCAAAGATGTTTTGTCTGTAGTGCTACTATATCAGAACTGAATAGTTTGGAAAATGTAGTACAAAGAAAAATTAATGATAACGCATTAAACTACGGATTTTCTGTGTTGCATGCTCGAATTCGATGTATGGAATTCGTACTGCATATATCATACCGCTTAGACATTAAAAAGTGGCGTGTAAGTACAGGAATGTGATTATTTGGTAGCTCTATAATCCAAACATTAATTTTGAGTAAATATTAAGACGAAAAATCTGTCAAGATAGAAACAGTAACTAAAAGAGTTAATGTAATAGTTGCAAAATCAAATAATTTAAAAACAGATTTCATTAAATGACACCTTAGTTTTTTCTTGTATGAATGTAATTTATAGCGTTAATGATTCTAAGCTTAGAAATTCATGAAATTTATAAATTTTTAGCTTTTTGACATTATAATTTAGTAGTAAATCTTGCACTTTTATAAATACGAACAATATTACTAGTTCTATGTAAATAGATTAATATATGTCATTTTACCTTTTTTTTCTTATCGTAGGTTCCAAAAGAAGAACAGGGTATTATCAATAAAAGGAAAAAAATAATACAAGATGAACTATTAAGTCAGTTAGGTATACTGGTTGATGCTCCTACTCAAAACTTTGGAAATACAAATGACGGAAACACAGCTAGAACATTATTTAATAATCCTGATATTGTTTCAAATGTAACTGGTCAGTAGTTAGTAAGTGTTAAGTGACGAAGTTCCTGGATAAATTATTTAGAAACATTATATAAGAATTACACAAAGCCAGTAAAAAGAAGATCCAGAAACTTCGACGCTTAACTAAGCCTCGAAGGAATGTACCCGAAACCAAAACAAACTTCTCCTCCCTCGGCTGAAGCGCGCGTGCACAGCCGACGCTGCAGTTTAGCCGTTGACCATAGTATTAGGCCTATAAGTCCTAATGAGTAAGACAAAGAGCGCGGCTAGGCTGAAGTAAGAAGAGAGGAGAAGTAAGTACCCCGCGTGGGAGAATGCTTCGACTCTCTCTCAAGCATCACCTCCCCCGAAACGACACTCCAGGGTGTGCGCTCCTAGAGAAAGGACGCTAATTTTAAGAGTTTAGATTTTGAGTAATTTATCTTTGAGAAATTCAATAAGTTTTGTTTCATTTGAGTGTCTGATTTAAATTGTGTTTTGATAAGTTGATAATAAACATCACTGCAATCCATGTGTTGAGTTTTGGAAAATAAGTCATTCAGAATATAACCAATTTTGAGCCATCCTCCGTTTTGCTGAATCATCTTGCCAAAAAGGAGATCTAAACCCCGCAATCTTTTCCGAGCAGTCATCCCAGCTTTTCTGAGCATCCTTTCGGGTTAAATTACTTCTCAAATTTCCAGAAGTCCACAGAACAAAGTAAGTACCATTTAATTCAATATCTCTGAACTTTGACATTTCGGTTAAATCAAACAGTTCTGCCTCGACAAATTAGTGTTCTCACTGATCTCCCCCGTATGGGAGAGTAGCTAAGCGCCCACGTTTTAATAATATTTTATTGTTAGTTGGTGGAATCGGTTCTATCCTAACAAAACTGGGGGTTCGTCCGGGATCTGCTTAGCTTTTGTTGCTTGCAAAACTGTTTGGTTTTCTGTGTTTAAAATAATTTTTTTTGTGAGTGAGTGAACATACAAAAAAAAAGATCCCAATTAAGTGCGCGTAAATACGAAAAATATTAAAAAGCCATAAGTGCGACAAAGAGAGAAACGAGAGAATATAAAAAGCAAGAGCATTGATGGGAGTTTGAAATTCGAGACGCGCGCGCGCAAGCACACAAAGACGCCGTGACGTCACTGCAGCCACATATCGGTTGGGACGCGCAGTAACGTCAGTGATTTAAAATAATTTTTTTTATTATTTCTTGTGACTCCTACAATTAATAAGTTCGGACGTTTTACTAGTTAAAAATCATTGAGACCCAGTGGATATTAGGAGAGGTACCCAAATCAGACGAAACGCAATAATGTTACACAATATCTTTTCTTACACCAGCAATTTTCTTTACACACTCAATGCACAAGCAGTTTGATGAGCCCTGCCACACAACATATACACATAAAAGTTCATTATAAGTACTTTTATATCACACAAAGAGTAGAATCAAGATTTTGAAAATTGGTATCGCATTCGAGTCACGCACCAACAATCTACATTATACCTCCGTAGTTTGATATCACAAATTATTGTTCACTAACCAGTACACAGAGAGACGTATAAAACAGTAACTTCCAAAACATTTGCACATAGAATCACACCAATTTTCATTATACAATTTTTTTTTGCATTACATTTTGATTGCCAACACTTGACTCCAAAAACAGGCACAGTCCAGAGTGCACTGGCAAGTGATCGCCAGAAGTCGAGCCAGGGCCTTGACGAGGCTGCTGCATAGAGTCTTAGACTCCGGGTTTCGCAGGAGAAAGTCTGGGCTCTTGCACTCGAACTAGCTAACTTGGGTGTTGACACACCTATTGAAAACCTGTAAATACCAAAAATAATTAATTTCATGCGTATTTGTACCCCAGATAATAATTAATACCATATATTGCTCACTGAGCGAGGAAACACCCATGACGTCATGCAGACTCAGCACTGTCCTGCTTGATCTTGAAGATGTTTGTAAGAAAATTCAAGCTGCTGCTGACTGCCACGAAAGCTGAAAAGAAAGATAAAACAAGTTTACACAAAGCAACAGTTGTCGGATTGTTTGCAAGAAATTTAATATTTATTTAATAAAAAGAAACTTATCTGAGTCAGCTGATAGAGTTGCAGCTGCGACATTGAGAATAATCCTGGTCCCGAACTTTGACCTTTGCAGGAACACCGTGATAGCACGCACACGCACTTTTGATTGAACGATACGAGAGGACACGCACGGTTCACCTTTTGCAAAACAATTAGCAATAATTTAAAGGCGAAAAGTACACGCGACGCAACACGAGGCAACAGCTGACGCAAACGGACTCGACTAGGGAGTTTGACTGTAGCGAGAAGTTAGACGCGAAGCGGTGCCATACCCAAGCTAGTGACTATAGACTCGAGAGCGGACGGACGCCATTTTGAGAGCGGCGGAGCGCGCGCGAATATTTGAATTCGAATATTGGACTTCGAGACTTTTCAAGAGAATTATTGTAAAGTAAATTCAGTAATTAAACAATAAAACTATTGCTACTGTATTTAGATCGGATTAACGAAAACAAGGGCGTGTCCATTGGAATTAAATTATCTCCTTACGACTTTGAAATATTACGTGACAGTTTGAGACCACTCAGGAACAATAGTTTTTTTGCATAATAGGGCTTTTACATAAATATAAATAATCTTTACGTTTAAGGCTATTATTCAAACATTATATGTTAATAATTATAGGCGAATTAATTTCGAAAACACTATTTAGAGGAAATTGATTTGCATAATCGATAACAACAAATAGTCATCTATTATTTTTAAATAAATAAATTAATTTTGAATTATACAAAATAATTAGCATAATAAAATTTTCTTTTCGGGAATTTTTACGAAGAAAATAAATCACGTAAATATTTTAATTGAATTTACAAAACCGGACCATCACTCTTAATTTAAATTTGACCTAAATTTTGACAGAGCACACGACACAAATTTTCTTTTTCCCATTAAAAAAAATGCACGATTTGACGACTCTCGTTGGATAAGCCTTAGTTTAGACATATACCCGTGAACATTTAATATTAATTTAGTATTAATATTTTATTACAATATTTTATTGACTACTGGTTTTAGTATTAATCATCATCACCATTTATTATTATTTATCAAACCCCACAATAATTAAACGAAAATTAACTATCAAAAACCCCACAATTTCGTTTACGTTACCCCTTAATATACTTCAATATATTATCTATACCTACATCATAAAATTTTAATTACAATAATAATAATAACATATGATAAATATAATGTTGGGATGGTGAGGAGAGGAAATAAGGCTTTAATAAAATAGTGGCACGGAATTACCGACTCTCTATAAAGCAAGAACGTTTAGAAGCATTTGGAGAACTATCTAGAGGATTATTTAGAATTTTCTACGACAATTAAGGGGCAGTAAATCTATTCAAAATGACAGACGAGACCGGCAATAGGACGGGTGAAAACACAGGAGCAGACTTGGCCACCACCATGGCCAATAGTTTCATGCTTATGAGTTGCGTAAGCGGCATAACAAGCTTTGACGGGAGACACACCAAGTTAAGAGACTACATACAAGATTTGCATAATGCAAATGAACTTGTAACTGAGGCAATACGACCACAATTTATGCGAAATGTGCTGCAGAGAATAACCGGAGCAGCGAAGAAGAGTCTCAACAATAAAACCATAACAACAGTAGAAGACTTAATTAAACATTTAAAGCAGAGATTTGGTCCAGGCAGGGACTTTAGTTATTATAACACACGTATCCAGACGGCCAAGATGAGGCAAGGAGACACTGTAGGAGATTTTTATGACGAATTGAACGTTTTACTGAGCAGCGCCAGGAATGCATTGAAAGAAGAAATGGGAAGTGACAACCTTGGCGCGATGATGGAACCATTCAAGAACAACAACAACCAGACAAGAAAAAGAATACAGACAGAAGAGAAAAAGGGCACATAATTCTTACAAAACCAGCAACGTGCTACAAGTCGAAGACAAGAAAAACGATAAAGAAGCACCTGTAACAGATGTATCCAAAAATGAGACACCAGCAAAAACGAAACATGTTTTAAAGGCCAAAACTCGGCAAGTTGTAAGAATCAATCTAATCAGAAGTGAATTAAAAGAAGGATACATACCCAGAATCGATGTAGGGAATGAAAATGTATTTTTGGGAGAAGGAGTAGTAATTAACGACAACAACACCTGCAAAATGATGGCGATTAATACGAGTGAAGAAGACGTCATGATAGAGGTCGATGCCAATGAATTAATACCATTTGACACGGAGCCAAATTTTCTAGAAGAAACAGACAGTGAATTTAAGGGTGAAGTTATAGTGGACAGAATTAAGAGGCTAGAAAAGGTGAAAGAATCAATTAGAAGAAGTCACTTGAATCAAGAAGAACTAAAAATAGTGGACCGTATAATAGAAGATTATTTAGATAGATTTTTATTACCAGGAGCGAAGTTACCGTGTACAGATATGATCCAGCACCACATACATTTAGAGGACGACATCCCTATAAAAACGAAACAATATAGGCATCCTCCGAAACACAAGCAAGTCGTCAGAGAGAGTGTGGAGAAGAAATTGCGAGATAAAATTATTAGAGAATCGAATTCACCATGCAACTCGCCAATATGGATAGTACCGAAGAAGCCTGACAGCCATGGAAACCCAAGATGGAGGATGGTAATCGACTTTCGCGAAATCAATAAAAAGACGCCTACCCTCTGCCTAACACTGCCGACATCATGGACCAATTAGGTGGAGCAACAAACTTTTCGATTTTCGGCCTTGCAAGTGGATTCCAGCAGATACCAATGGCACCAGAATACTGTTACAAGACAGCATTCACAACCCTCAACGGACATTATGAGTATACACGTTTACCAGAAGGTCTGAAGAATGCAACAGCGACATTTCAACGCTTAATGGAAAAAGGCACTTAGAGGTTTGCAAAACATAGAGATGTTAGTATATTTAGATGATATTATAGTCTACAGCAAGAACTTGCAAGAACACGAACAGCGAATTAGGCATATGATGGATACACTAAGGCTCGCCAAACTGGTATTGCAGCCAGATAAAATTGAATTTTTTAGGCGAGAAGTAGGATTCCTAGGGCACATAATAAGTTCTAGAGGAATTGAACCAAATCCGGAAAAGGTGGAAGCAATAACAAAGTTACCCACACCAAAGACAGCAAAGAATGTAAGAACGCTAGTAGGAATGTTTGGATACTACAGGAAGTACATTAAGGACTTTGCGAAGCTAGCTAAGCCACTAAATAACCTGCTCAAGAAAAACGTAAAATTTGAATGGACAGAAGATTGCGAGAGAAGCTACCAGATACTGAAAGTTTGCCTTGTAAGAAAACCCATATTACAATTCCCAGACTTCAACAAGGAGTTCATACTGACCACTGATGCGTCAGATTACGCTATAGGAGCAGTATTAAGCCAAGAAAAGGACGGCTTCGATCACCCAGTACAATATTTGTCTAGAGCGCTCAACAAAGCCGAGAGAAATTATTCAACCACGGAGAAAGAATGCCTCGCAGTACTTTACGCCTTGCACCAGTTTAGACCTTATTTATTGTGCAGAAAATTTACACTAGTTAGTGACCACGAACCACTAAACTGGATACACAGCAGCAAAGACCCAGGCCAAAGACTCATGAGGTGGATGTTTAGATTCACCGGGTAGTACACTTTTAAGTATAAACCAGGAAAGCTGAATAAAAATGCAGATGCACTGTCACGGAATCCACCAGAAATGACTGAAGAAGAGATCAAAAAAAATCTACCTAGTATCAAAATAATGATAATAGAAGAAAAACAAAGTAAACAAGAAAAGGCGGCAGCAAGTGTAGCAAAACCAGCCAAGGGAATTGTGCAACCACGCACCAGGATACAATCAATAGGCGACATAGCAAATAAACCTACAGGAAGAGGAAGACCCATAGGAGCCAAAACCAATAAAGAGGCACCAAAGTTGGAGCATAGCGTGATAGCTCAAAGAACTAGAGCAAGACGCGCACAAGTACAGAGTCCAGTGGGACAGTACATCAAACAAGGAGCAATACCCAGAGTACCCAAACCCGTTGCATCAAGAAAAGCCACAAAACCAGGAAAACTAGTGACAGCTAAACCCACAGCTGAAACATCGACTGAAGCGTCAACAGCAGAAACTAGCTCCATTCAGCTGAAGGAAATCCCAGAAAGTTCAACCGATGCAGACTCCGATACATCGATGACAGTCAATCCATCTAGACGATCGTGGTTATCTTTGACAACCAACGAAGACACCGACTCAGAGGAGCCACCGATACCAGACCCAAGGTATAGTGGACTACGACAAGAAGACACATAGACGACGGAAGAAGAAACAGAAGATGACGAAGTATTTTCTTTAGAAGGAAATCAAGATAAAACTATAAGCAACATTGCAATAGAGGTCAGCGCAATAGAAGGATCCAACTCAGAAGAAAGTTCCGAAGACGAATCAATTAAGAACCTATCAGTAAAGACGACTGTAACTAGGGAAGAGGTAGAAGAAGCAAGCAGAAAATTTGAAGAGAGTATGAAAAGATATGAAATGGATAAAGACACCAATACCACAGAATCAGGGACAGAAATTGCGATACAGCTACAGATACCCTCACACTTTTCAGATGATGATGAAGTAGCAGATGAAGTACGTGAAGCAATCTACACGTCCGTCCCACGGTTTCAAACAGAAGAAGAAATAGATATAGATAATGTATGGAGAAAAAGCGTGCAGAAATTAATAAAAAGAGCACGACAAAAGCTACAGGAGACCACAAGAGAAGAAAACTCAGGAAGCGACTCCGACGTCGAAAGCCTGGCTGACTTAATTATACCGCTGCCAAGGAAAACATTATCTGTGACCCCGACGATAACAAGTGGTAGCCCTACAGTCAAGAGCACACCACAAAATAAGACGAAAGCACGCAGGAAATTAGGAGTATTAAGTGAAATAGAAGCAGAAGATAGATCAATAATAGACATAAGATTTTCAAAACCGCCTGAAATAACAATGCCTTTTCTCGTGCCTACACCACCAGACCTAGAGCCACTAAACAAAGACTACACTCCAACAGAAAATGATCATGAATCGGAAGATGCCCCAACACACATAACATTTAATAAGATTCCCCAGAACATAATCACCGTAAGAGAATGCATCACGCACAGAAGAGATAACATTGTTCACTTTCTATCGGCAGACTGCGACAACACTTGGCCAGTAACCAGATTATTCGTAGAAATCGGAGCCATAGACTTAACGAAAATCAAGAGTAAAAAGCCAAATATAGGCCAAATCCTAGTCACGCCATTCAAAAAACATCACATATTCACAGTAATAATAAAAGACAAATGCTTCAACGTAATAAAAATAGAAAATTTAAACAAGGGACTTCGGAATCTAAAAGAAACACTCATCAATAAAAAAATTACAAGTTTCCGAATAGCGAGAAAAGGAGACATATTAGACCAATTAGAATCACCAATAATTTTAGACGTACTCTACAAACATTTTCACGTAAGCAGAATAAAAGTGACAATGTATTATGGAAAAGCACAAGTACCAGCTGAAAAACACAGAAAGGAAATAATTAGCCATCTTCACGACAGTCTAACAGGAGGACACAAGGGAATCAATCAAACTTACCAGAAAATAAGAGAACGATATTATTGGCCAGGAATGAGAAACGACGTTCAAGGCTACATTCGAAGATGTGCAGAATGTCAAGAGCAGAAAATAGAGAGATTCAAAACTAGAGAGCCGATGATAATAACCGATACACCGATAGAGGCTTTTGACAAAGTATCGATCGACACAGTAGGAAAACTTAAGATGACCCCGAGAGGAAATTGCCATCTATTGACAATGCAATGCAACCTAACCAAATATTTAATAGCCATACCCATCAAAAATCTCAACGCCACAACAATAGCAGATGCATTGGCAAAGTATCTCATTTGTCAATTTGGGGCTCCGAGAGCCATACTCTCCGACAGAGGAACCAGTTTTCTGTCAAAAATAGTGGAATCATTATTGAAATTGTTCAAAATAAACCATCTAACGACGTCTGGATATAGACCTCAGACGAATGGGTCACTGGAAATAAGCCACGCCCCTCTTATAGAGTTCATTAGAATATACTCCGAAAAGTATGACGATTGGGACCATTTAACACCATTTGCAACATTCACTTACAATACTAGTGTACACGCAGCAACTAATTTCACCCCTTTTGAACTCGTTTACGGGCGAATAGCGCGTTTCCCTTTGAGAATACCATCCGACGAAAAACTAAAAACCTACAATGTTTACATGTGCGACCTAGTATTAAGGTTAGAAGAAATGAAAATTTTAGCAGGCGAAACCCAAATAGCGAATAAAATTAAAACAAAGGACAGGTATGACGAGAAAGTCAGAGCCTTTAAGGGTAAAGTAGGCGGATACGCGAGACTAATAAATGAACCAAATTTAATGCATATAGGAATAAACCATTGAGAATAATCGAATCCTTAGGTAGGAAAAATGTCCTTCTAGAGTACCCGAATGGAATGCGCATACGAAAACATATAGATAAATTGAAAGCCGTAGAGGATAAGTCCGACAACGAGGATTCAGACTCTTTCAACTAATCGATAACCATGTTACAGAATGAAAATTTTAAAAATAATAATAATATTATTTAATCTACTCAACGTGAGGAGATGCGAACCCATGTACCAGATAGAACCCCTAAACCCCAACCCCGGAATATACTTCGAGAAGCTGAACGTGATCAGGATCAAAAAGGCGACGTGGAAGCTCAACATCTACATTGACGTCGAAGACTTTATGCAGACGCACAACGCAACGGACTCGTACAAAGAAATATTCGAGATCTGCAAGAAAGTAATGGAAGAAAGAAAATGCAGACACACCCTAGCCATTGACCTACTGCAAATAAAAGAACAAGAATTAGCAAAGACCCAAGAAAAGATAAAAGAGACAATAGCAAGTCTAGGACACACACAGTACCCCACAGCACGAATTCCAAGAAGCATCAGGACAAAGAGACTAGTACCACTAGGCATAATTGGAAGTATAAGTAGCAGTTTGTTCGGACTCGTGACTAACGACGAAGTGGACAACATAAATAAAAATATAGACCAGCTCTTCCAGGACCAAAGCAAAATGGTTCATTTACTAGACGAGAATTCCCACATAATCTCAGCAAAATTTGAGGAATTATACAACATAACCAGCAACCACCAGAAAGTGTTGCAAGGATTCGAAAAAGAATTAACAAAGACGATCAAAACAATACTACGAGAAAAAGATCAAATGAAGTACCAAGTTGAAGTAGTAATATACGTTAAACGACTAGAATCGACATTGGACCATGTGATTAAAAGTAATGAGAAATTACTAGAAATCCTACGAAAATTAAAAGAAGGAAAAGTACACCCAGACCTTATGAAACAGGACATGGTTCAACAAATGAACATGGATGTAAAAAGAGTGAGTCAAGATTTAGAATTTCCACCACCACCAGAGCACATGAGAGCCGAAGAATTAGCCAGAATATCGGAAATTGACGCCATTCACCAGAATGGGCGAACATTAGCAGTGCTACATCTACCTCTAGTAGATCGCATGCCTTATCAATTGTACAAGATGCATCCTATTAACATACCACAAAAGATGAAAAATGAAACGATGGGACAAGCCTTCATAAGACCATCACATGAATACATCGCCATTAGCTACGATCATACCAGATACATAAAATTCAATGAGGACCAAAGACAAATGTGCATTAAAACGCACTATGCAGACACATGCCCAATACTAGGAGCACTCAGGAATGTCCCAGAATCAAGGGACTGTGAAATAACATTGCTCTTGAACCCCAGTCAAAAGGCCATTACACAATGTGATATACGATACAGACTGAGCGAAAAAACTCAGTGGACGTACCTAAATCATGACAAATCATGGCTATATTCAACAATCCGACCAGAAATACTAAACATCATTTGCCAAGACAAACATGAAAACAAGGTCACGATAAAAGACGCAGGAATCGTTCACATAGCACCAATATGCATAGGAACAACGGCTGAGGCGACCATCACCGGAGAAGTTACCAGGAACACCGAGTTTACCTACGTGTACAAAACAGAAATAAACTTAAAAATAACAGATATTTACCCCCTACTGAATCAAGAAGACACCAGTTTAGAAGTGCACAACTCAGAAAACATAGATGTGCTAGGACCAAATATGGCCAACAATGACGGAAGGCCATTGCATGAAATAGTCAGCAAACTAAGAGAAATAGGCGAACATAAACGACAAAACTACAGTACAAACACAGTACTATTTGGAAGCATGACCGTCCAATTAATAATAGTAACGATAATAATAATTATCATCATAAAGATGAAGTGTCTAAGAAAATGGCGCTGCCCAAAGAATAAGAAGCGCAGAAACCCATCACCGAGAATAAACGCCAAAAGACGAAAGATCGAAACAAAAGATGAGGAAATCGAACTCGAAGACATTCTAGACAACCATAAAAACCACGCAATCCTGCGACTAGACCGCGAAAACCCTAAAACGAACGCGCAATCGACAACAAAGAAATTTGCACTACCCAAACAAGAAGCAGAATGCTCATGAGTGAATGAAATTAAATTTTTGAATTTCCAGGACGCTTTACATAGCAAAACAATGCTTAACCAATCAAAAAATTTTTTTTTCCTCTAACATGATTAATGTAATCTATTTGCAGACAAAGGAATACACAATGGACTTTAGACCAAGAACAAACATTTCAATGTTCTGCGATGTAGACATACCACTATCAAACATAATAAGAGAATTTGAAAGAGTAGGAGAACCCCAGAACGCCCGTGTAGAAAAACTCAAATATGAACGATATCTTTCAACTCAGAAAGAGAGATAGCAAAAGCATATGAACTCAGATCCCTATTAGCCAAGCAAAATAAATTAAAGAGGAACAGCAAGAGAGCAGCACCATACCAAACTCCCATGATAACCACAGGACCAAAAACAGCAATCGGAGATTTGATAGACCTCACTCCAAAAGAATAACGAACAGTTAGATCTGAAGTACACGTGGTTAATCAACCATCAACACATCAACCAATCAGGAAGAGACTGTTCTGCCTACTGCCTTGGGACGGCAATGATAGAGAGAAAGACGAAATGTTCTTCAGACATTTCGCCCAGTTCGGGACACTAGCATACTACGAAACAGTCAGAGACAAAAAGGGAGGTTTGTCATACGGATACGTGCAATATTTCACACAAAAAGACACCAAAGCCGCCAAGGAAGAGAGTGATCCAATGTACAAAGCAACATTTGCCGAACCGCGAAGACTACCACGTGCAGCGCAAGGAACCGCAAATACTAAATTCCATGAAAGATGCAAACAGATGATAGAAGTAGAAATATACAACTTACATGAAATAACATGCCAAAAGCAAATAGCTTGGACCTAAGACAATGTCAGTGAAGACCCACTGAGCAAGTTACAGCCACTACAGGAGACAATTATGGAATTAAAAGAAAAAATAGCAAAACTGGAAAATCAATAGGAAAACAACCGACATCCACCAACATCCAGGACAAATAGATTGAGCCATGAAAGAACCAAGACCCCAGAAGCCACACTCCCTGACCTAGATGAAAATGATAGCAATATGAGCATAGAATAAGACAGATAAATTTACATTTTGCGACCGTGCTAAATTTTGGCAGACAGCCAAACCATCCGAAGTCTCTACTCCGATAAGAGGAGATCGAGGCTGCCGCTAATGAAGATCAGATGGCTATATCTGAATGGAAGGCGAGGATGGAATAACTGAAAGAACTTCAAGAAGCGGCTAACGACAACGCTCAAGAAGCACAAATCTGTCAGGCTAAATACTTCAACAGCCGTCATCGGAATGTGGAGTACTCAGTAGGAGATGAAGTTTGGAAGAAAAATCGAATACTGTCATCAGCAGCGGAAGGAGTGTCAAATAAACTGGCACCGCTGTTTATTGGCCCTTTCAAGATCAGCCGTATACTGAGCCCAGGTATATACGAACTAGTCGACCAGAATGGAACAGTCGATGGACCAACCGCAGTCGAATATTTGAAAAGGTACCAATGTAGAACAGAAGACGACTGTGAAGTCACGGAAGAAGTAGACGACAGCGAGACTATGGCCGTCGAGAATGGAGAAAACAAAGAAGCGACAGCGTTCAACGCAAGTAGCGAGCGACCGAAAAAGCGTGGTAGGCCGAGGAAAACGCGACTACTCGTAAAGCGTAGGGCACAACCGGCGAAAATTACAAAACCGAAAACCACCACGAGCGTCGAGACAGATAAAGTAAAACGCGGGAGGCCAAAAGGTTCTAAAAATAAACCGCGTGACACTCCGATTATTCTTTCTCCTAGAAGAACGCGAGCACAAAAGGCGGCGGGTACGGTTATTAATTAAAATCACAATTAACTAGGAAGCTTTGTTTTCCCTATATCGTCCCATTCCCTAACTCATAATTCCCTTCTCACCACACAGACGGCTGACCTTGAAGATGGGAGACATCAAGGAAGGACCCGTCTGGAAACTCGCAGCAGAAATCCTGCACACGATTATTGAAAAGATCGGCGAAGCATAAGGTTCAACGCCGACTCCCGAGGACGTCAGAACGGAGCTTATCGTCGCATTACAGGAGGCCATCGCCATAGGGACGGAGATAAGAAAGAACTATGGACATCGTCCGGATCTGCCGGAAGGGGACGAAGCCTTGAAGGAGACAGTATCATTCCTCCAAACCAATTCCACTAATGCAAAATCACACACCACGCCAGTACCACCGGCCGACAGCCTGCATTCATACAGAAGCCCAGATCCACTCCAACAGCAACAGCCGTGGTGAACCGCCCAGTGCTGACTAACGATCAGCTGAACCGAGAGTTCGACCGGGCACGGGAATTGAAGCGTCAGGCCAAGAACAAGCTACCGGCCTTTGCAGTACCTGGACCACAATGCCCCTTTTGTGGATATCGTGGTACCTTTCGGTTGGATGAATGTCCTAATTTCGACATCCATGGATTGGATTTGACATGTGGGAAGCAGAACAAGAAGACCAGCAAGTAGAAGCTCAGGCTAACGGCCGAACCACTCATACTTCCTTGGTACCTTAACCCTAACTAGGTCCATCCAATCAAGTTTTTTTTTCTCTTCGCTTCTCTCTATTACTATTTTTATTTTCGTATTAATCAGAGGCAAAAGACTACCGTATTGGCCACTGGCCGTATGTTATTTGTAAAAAGAGAGACAAAAGACTAATAGATGAATTAAACTGTTTTTTTTTTGTTCAAATTATCTGTATTACTTAAATAAATGATTAATAACAATTTTTGTTCGTTAAAAGAGTGATACTAATTGCAAGTTACCTAATGCCCGGTTAGACATGCTTGAGTATGAGCTGGTACATCTGACAGAGTACACAGCGTCTGGGGGAGGGTGTTGTGACGGCCGAATGCATTCATGCACGTCGGGATGTCTCCCCGTAGACGATCATTATGTAACTATATTCTAGTTTCAGCAAGCTGCCGTCGAACACCGAGATGAGCGGGAACGGGGGCGAGGTAAGAGAGAGAGAGAGAGAGAGAGTAAGAGCATAGGTAGCGATGTTGCCACCAGGCCGCACAGGGTTGAGAAGATATGACAACCATGTGCCGACGGCCGGGGAACCTGCCGCGCGCGTACGGGAGAGTTAGTTTCGCTACACTGTAGGCACGAGCTACTAGCGCGATACTCTTCTTGTGTAGATCGGCGAGCGTAAAGAGCGAATCAACTACCGGCCGTACACACGCGGTTTGCCCTAGCGACCCTTGGCGACGTCCGTTCGTATAGTTAGATCTATAGTGCGAGGCTGGGCCACGTCCCTGGGATAACGTCCGACTGCCAGATACTCCTCCTTGTAAGTACGAGCTCTTACTCTCTCGTGTGTAACTGGGCATACTTCTCTCTCGACTCTCTTTCTTGCTCGTCGAAGTGTGCGGTACTGCACTTCTTGTAATGCTCATACCTTCAGTACATTATTTCTTATTATTTTTAATCATTCGTGTTATCTTTGATTTAACCCGCCTTATGCCGCCTCCGCGGGCTCGTGTGTAAAACACACGAGCATTCATCTGATTGTGAGTCGGCCGAGCCGTGCCTTCTGCACGCCCTCACGACATCATTATTATAATAAACAGGGCCCTTCTGGTCCTGGTTATAACTCGCCACAAACGACGCGTTATAAAATCTACAGAAATATCTGCAGGGAATTGGGACTGTCTGCAAATACTCATGACTCCTACAGAAACATTAGCGGAAAAACTTGCAAAGAAGTCTGGAGAGAAATCTCTAAAGTACTGTATCCATACAGATAGTTATATTTCACTACACTGATCTCTTCAGATTTCTTTGCAAACATTTCTAGAATTCTCAGCACATTTTTATAAGGGTTACCTGTTAATATTCCTTAAAATTTTCTGTAGACAATTATGCAGAAAATCAGCCAAGGAATTCGGCACAGATCTCTGTAGAGAATTGTGCAAAATTTATGAAATTATTATGTGTAAATTGTATTCGAAATCTCTCCACAAAGATCTGTAGACTATCCTGCCGATATTCTTTAACAATCTGTGTAGGATACGTATACATTGGATTTTATTAGAAATTTGTATAGAAATCTCTACAGGTATCCATATACGTTTATCTGCAGATTGCTGTGCACAGAAACCTACATGTTTCCCTACACACTTCTGTGTAGATTTTTTTTATAAGGGTACTGCGTTGAAAGTTTACTTTGAAGTGATGATTCTTGCTTTTAAACTTTTGTTGGTTATAAGCGGCATTGTTCCGCCACATGCTCAATCGCGCTCATAGCGGAAAGTATCATACGCGAATTCGCTCTTCCGCCCCTTTCGGTGTGCGAAGACGCTGTGATCGCCTCTGCTCGGACCTCGCGACAGTTTTACAGTCATAACTGATTAGGCTACGGCAGCCGACGGTACGAATTGTCTCTGAGCTAGAGTAATCGTCTCTAAGCAAATCTATTTTAAGTCAACTTATTTTTTCGTAATCAGCAATCTTCGCGTACACATAACTCAAAATTGCAATACATTTGAAGGATTATCCAGAGTTTTTCATTTCCCAACAAATCCTGACGCACTCTCCTCACGCTGCCTACTATCCACTGCAGCTGTTCCAGGAAGCGAACTCAGTCGCACCTACATTCATTACTTGTTCCAGAAGTGCTGCATCCTTAGAATCCAAACAGTTCGTTGATTTCGCTATTCTGCAGAACGTCCTGCACGCATTTGCCCTTATTACCTTACGTAGTGGAGGGAATTCCAACAGTCTTTCCATGGCGACCGTAGGCGTCGTTTGCATGGATCCCGTGATTTCTTCCATAACAAATCTTTACACTCTGAGTTTTCAACTTACATTAATGGCCCCATACCAGTGCCCCATGAGTAAGTCCTGGTTTGATGATTGCATCATATAGCCATCTCACTTTATCCGGTTCTAGACCCCAGGTATTGCCAAAAGCCCTTCTGCAGGCCCAGAAAGTGCCTATCGCTTTCTCGCATTTATCTTTGATATGTTTTCCCCAGTTGAGTCTGGCGTCTCCTGACCTTGACCTCCTTTACCAATTTCAGGGAAACTCCATGGAGTTGAAGCCCTTTCATCGGCTTGGTTTTATACCTCTTCGTACACAGCATGACACTGACTTTGTTGGGGTTAACCCCCAGTTTTACTTTATTACATCATTTCTCCACCAGGCCCAGTGTGAACTGTATTAGACCAGCCAGCACGTCCTTGTCGTCTCCCCTAATCAGGATGACGATGTCGTCTGCATATGCCTGTGCGTTTATACTAGCCTCGTTCAGGATGCAGAGCAAACTGTCCACCACCAGGCACCATAGTGTTGGTGACAGCACCGGTCCTTGTAAGCATCCCTTCCTCACTACTTCTTTGCAAGAGTACGCTCCCCAGGCAGCCACTATCGTCGTGGTCTTCAGCATAACGCTGATCCACCTGGCGACAGTTTCTGTTATTGCGTGCTCCTCCATACCTGCTAAAATCGCCTCGCCGATCGTATAATTGAAAGCACTTTCGATGTCTAGGAAAGTCACCAATACCAAGCCCCTGTTCTTCATGCCCTTTTGAATGAAGCTAACCGCGTCCACCAACGCTGTGTATACTAACTTTCCTGTCTGGTAGGCATGCTGCTTGCTGTGCAGCGGCGCTTCTACTAGTGATGAATCTTTGATATATCTGTGAACTTGCCTTTCCAGAGTTTTAAGTAAAAACGAGGTCATGCTAATTGGCCTGAAGTCCCTTGCGACGGCTTGATGTGTCTTATCTGGTTTGGGCAGGAAAGCCAACCTCGCATGTCCCTATTCTTCCGGCACATATCCTAGTGCCAGACAGGCTCTGTACAATCTCTCCAAGGCTGGGACTAATATGTCTATGCCCTGTTGCAACAGAGCCGGAAAAATGCTGTCCGGACCTGCCGCCTTGTAGGGCTCGAACGTCCCTATGGCCCACCTTATCCTTGCCTTGTCTGTTACCCAAGACTACTACTAAGTCAGTTTAAATTGTTTATTGGCACTGTCATAAGCACAACTAATAGCTTTATTGTATAGAAGAGTTAAGGGGTCAAGCCTGGGTTAAATCCTGCAAAAAAACAAAAAGATATTCTTCTTACCAAAAAATTTTTGATTTTATGTAATTTGAATAATATATATAGTAAAATGAATTTTGGTAAATGATCTTACAAGGTATATACATGTTTTTTTTTTCGATAAAAATGGTGTATATTTTATATATTTTCAATAGAATTTTTTTTTTCAAATTACATCAAATCAAAAATTTTTTGGTAAGAATATCTTTTTGTTTTTTTGCAGGATTTAACCCAGGCTTGTCCCCTTAACTATACACAATCACCAGTTAGTAAACAGAGCGATCAAAGACACGCCTGCTCGCTTCGGTGTCTAAAGCCGAACTCCTTATGGATATTATATTCAGAAACACTGGTTTTGTTTCCTGTTATATTGATGACATTATTGTCTTTTCAGAGTCCCACGAACAACACGTCCAGCATTTGCAGATAGTCTTTGATACCTTACGCATACACGGCTTAACAATCAACTCCAGCGAATGCAGTTGTGGTCGATTAGAAGTCACCTTTCTGGGCTATCAAATCAACGAAAGCGGCGTTAAACCTCCAACACCGTGTCGAGAGCATGGTCCAATTTCCGAAACCTGAAACCATAAAACAGCTCAAAAGATTTTAAGGAATGATTAATTTCTATTGCGAGCTTATCTGACATGCAGCTGAACTTCTAAGACCTTTCAACGCTTATTTAATGGACGCACGAAAAAACGACATGAGAAAGAACAAATAGCTTGCTGAGACTAAAAAAACTTTTGATAAAGTCAAGAAAGTCCTCGCAAACATCGCACTCACGACTTACCATCCAAATGTACCAATTATACTTCGAGCAGATGCTTCGGACTACTGTGTAGGAGCCTCTCTTAAACAGCACGTCAAAGGTAATTGGACACCCATGGCATTCTTTTCTCGCAAGCTCTTAGAGACGAAGAAAAGGTATAGTACATACGACCGTGAATAACTTGCCATTTTCTCTGCGATTATACATTTCAAACATCAAGTGGAAGGCATACAATTCGCGATAGCCACCGACCACAAGCCCTTGGTGTAAGCATACAAGCAAAAAACGGGAAAGTTTTCACTCAGACAAGGTCGACAGCTAGAGTTTATCTCTCAATTCTCCACAAACCTTGACCACATTAAAGGCACAGAGAACGGCAGACGCCTTGTCTAGGATAAACAAAATTGACATGCCAACGATTCTCAGGTCCAAAATCATAAGCAGTGCTCAGAACAACGACCAGGAACTACGGAACCTCTTAAGGCACCCCTACTCTTTAAAATTTTAGCAACTCACAGAATGAATGTGCAAGAACCACAAGATCTACTGCGACATCACTGACTGCACAGTTAGACTTCATATATATGTTGTTGTTTAAACATTCTTTTTAGTCCAATAATATGCTCGAATAGTTATTTGGTGTTGGTTGAAACTACCACGAGGTGTGGATGCGCAAATTCGACAGTCGCCGTTTGTCACTTTTTCTCCGCCGCGTCAGGCGCGGTGGACCTAAGAATATATAGCGCCTCTCCCTTCTCCTCCACTGCCGCTGGATGCGTATACTTCCCCTACGCTCCTTTTCTAGATGCGTATAGTTCGATCGCAGGCCACAAGTGGCGTCATGATCGAATTCGCCACGCATTTTTAACACGGCATCGGCAATCTCTCCTCTAATCTCTGGCGGAAGTAGGTCCAGCCAAAAATATTCACAAGAGTGTTAAGGATGACATGAGGAAGGTTAGGTCTTTCTGGAAACGGCTCATCAGCGTAAGAGAAGCATCGAACAAAACCAAGTCTAGCTTTGGACTAATGATGTCAAATAGCTCACGGACCTCGCTAACCACTAAGAAGAAAAACGGGAAGTAGAAACACCAAGGAAGAGGAAGGAACGGTCTCCTACAAAGAACGAGACCAATAAGAAAAGAAATGAAGAGGACAAGAGGCCAAAGCATGGCCAGAGTGCGCCACTAGCGACTACTTCTAGCACTACTCAGTGCCCACCACCCACAACAGGGACATTACCACCCTGGCAGAGGGTGGAAACAAAAAAGAAAAGAAAAAAAGGAAAAAGAAGACGATAAGATTAACAATGGTGTTGTAGATCACAAAGGCACTTGCAAATCTAAGCCGCTAAGGGCAAGACCAACCTGATCGGAGGGTCAAATCATAAAAGATACTGACGGGAAGTCCTATGCTGATATCTTGCGAAAGATGAAAGCAGACCCAAAACTGAAGATGCTAGAGGATAGCGTAAATAGGATACGCAAAACGACGGTTGATGACCTACTTTTGGAACTTCAACGCACATCGAAAGAGAAGGCAACGGAACTTCGACAAGCGGTGTAAGAAGTGCTAGAAGAGGGTGTCACCGGAAGAACCCTACAAGATTTAGAGGTCTTTGAAGTAAAGGATCTTGATGTTCTAACCACTAAGGAGGACATCGTGGAAGCGCTACGGAGAAAGTTTCAAGATAGCGGCTTAAATGCAGTAAAGGAAACGGCAGTAAAGTCTGTGCGCAAGGCATCTGGCGATACACACACGGCGGTCATTCAAATGCCAGCGAAAATGGCTCAGCAGATTTTTTTTTTTATTATATGGCTCAGCAGATGATCGCAAAGCAGAAAATCAGGATAGGCTAGGTAGTATGCAGAATATGAGAGACAAAGCGGAATGTACGTCCACTTCGCTGCTATTCGCTTCGCAGCACAGGATTTACTTAACCAGTACGTTCTTGAGACGGAGGTCAACATAGCCATTATATGTAAACCATACAGGGCTCTGGCCGAGACATCGTAGGAGACGACACTGGCAGAGCAGCGATCTGGGCATGTGGAAACGTGGCATTCCAGGGAAAAATGTCGACCAGCGAAAAAGGATTTGTTCGTTCAAAGATAGCAGAAATACACGTATACAGCTGCTATGCTTCGCCTTACGCACCAATCGAACAGTTCGAGCGGCAGTTAGATCGACTTGTGCAGGATATTGCGGGAAGAAAGCCAGTAATTATCGCAGGCGATTTTAACGCATGGGCCGTAGAGTGGGGCAGTCAAAGAACTAACCAAAGAGGACGAGTACTGCTAGAAGCATCTGCTCTACTGGACTTGGTGTTAGTTAATCAGGGTAGCACTAACACCTTTAGAAGAGGATACGCAGGCTCTACTGTAGACCTGACCTTTGTTAGTAGTTGCCTTATTAGCTCAATTGACAAGTGGACCGTGAGTGAACACTACTCAAATAGTGATCACCAGGCCATAATAATGGAGGTGAGAAAGAGATGTTCCTACTGGCACTAGAAGAATTGCAACTCTCAGGGACGGCGAACAGCAAGGCAGAACAGGTGATGGGTAATATAACACGAGCCTGTAACGCGGCCATGCCAAAAAGAGTGCCCAATTGTAGACGACCACCAGTATATTGGTGGGACAAAGAGGTTGAGAGTGCGCGCAGCAAGTGTCACCGGACC
Organism: Nasonia oneida; assembly: GCA_037356405.1. NCBI lineage: Eukaryota > Metazoa > Arthropoda > Insecta > Hymenoptera > Pteromalidae > Nasonia > Nasonia oneida. Next base: position 315,098 of record JAZHPH010000125.1, on the reverse strand, counting down.
AGAAGAAGAAAACAACGGGAAAGAAAGAAATACTATAAAATCGGAAGAGGCCAGAAAATAGTAGATGCCCGCAGACAATAAATGAAAGAGACTAAGAGGAAGCTTAAGAAGACAATCCGCGAAAACAAGCGACGGTGCCTTGAAGAACTACAGGATGAGGTCGAACCCTTGAGTTCAACCTTACAAAATAGTAATGAAGAAGATTAAAGGAATCTACGCCTTCTCCAAAATGCCCGGAACTATTACTCCAGGTAGTAACCACACTGTTCCCCGTGCAACTGGAAGAGCCAAGTGTCATCGAAAGAGGTGCGGATAAAGAGGCTGTTCCACTGATCACGATTAAGGAATTGTTAGCCGCCTGCAGAAGGGTAGGAAACAACAAGGCCCCAGGGCCGGATGGCATTCTCAATATTGTATTAAAGCATGCCATCCATGCTCATCCAGAGGTCTTCGTAGACTTGTACACTGTATGTCTAGAAGAGCGAAGATTCCCCACAAACTGGAAGAAACAGCGACTTGTGCTTCTGCCAAAAGAAAAGAAGCCACCCCAGGATTCCTTATCATACTGACCGCTCTACATGTTGGACACCCCGGATAAGATCCTGGAACGCATAATCTACGTCAAAATGGATTATTTTATAGAAGGAAAAGGTGGATTAGCGAAATACCAATTTGGCTTTAGGAAAAATCGTTCAACCCTGGACGCAGTTAGCCTAGTGATCGACACTGCGCAAACAGCGATAAAGGGGAAAAGATGGAAGAGAGGAAAAAAGAAGTACTGCGCCATAGTTACATTGGATGCCAAAAATGCATTCGATTCGACCAAATGGAGTAAAATACACGAAGCACTCCGGAAACAGGATGTGCCTTTATATACAGGGTGTTTCATTTTAATCCGACCACGACAAAAAACCATGGAAAAACTAATTTTAACGAAAAATGACCTTAACAAAAGTTGAAGGGAGCAAAAGGGGCCATCTAATGACATCAACACCTTTGACCTTGAACTCGATTTTCAAGGTCATTTGAAGGTAATTGTGCTTTTTTAACGGGAACCTCCATTTTTGACCTCGGAATACGGAGCAGCGGAAAAAATTACGTCGGAAATGACATTTCAAGTTTGCCTTAGTGACCTTGAGAAGGTCAATTCAAGGTCAAATAAGAAGTATCAGCCTAAGATTGTTTTCCTTTCAATTTTTTCGTAGAATAATCATTTTGTTATTGTAATAAATATTAAGAGAATAATTGACTTAAAATGTGATTATGCTTTGCTGACTTCAAAGCCATTTTGTAAGGTGAAATGTGCAAAAATGCAATATCAAATGTTATGTGAAGTCCATATTTATATCCTTACTTTAGCGTTACCCAGGAACAACGACGTGGACGTAATAAGATTGTGTTCCCTTTGGGGTGCTTGATTAGAGTGAGTCCCCTTGCCTCTCACTTTTCGGGGTGCTTCATTAGAGTGAGTCCCCTTGCCTCTCACTTGCTCAAAATTCAACGCAGGTGCTCAAAGACACCACCATTTTGTTGGATACACAATTCAATTCGCTGCTGAAAATGTTCTACTGTTCTGAGTAATACAGCTCTTGGGATGTTTTCACAAGCGGTTTGAATTCTGTGGGTCATATCTTCCCTTGTTGTAGTTTCATGTTCATAAACAACATCTTCCAAATACCCCATCAAATAGAAATCGGGTGATGTCATATCTGGAGATCTTGGTGGCTATCGAACACCCAAATCTCCACGTCCAGTGCGTCCAATCCACCTGTCACGGTAATTTTGATTAAGATATTGTCTAACTATTCGAGCATAGTGCGCAGGAGCTCCATCTAATTGAATCCACATTCTTGCTCTTGTGTATAAATCTATTTCTTCAAGAAGTACTGGAAGTCGTTCTCTCAGGAACTGTAAAAAATTATGGCCATTTACATTTTCATCGAAAAAGTATGGGCCTACAAGGTATCCGTTAACAATTCCACACCAAACATCAAGACTCCAACCNATTAGAGTGAGTCCCCTTGCCTCTCACTTTTCGGGGTGCTTGATTAGAGTGAGTCCCCTTGCCTCTCACTTTTCGGGGTGCTTCATTAGAGTGAGTCCCCTTGCCTCTCACTTGCTCAAAATTCAACGCAGGTGCTCAAAGACACCACCATTTTGTTGGATACACAATTCAATTCGCTGCTGAAAATGTTCTACTGTTCTGAGTAATACAGCTCTTGGGATGTTTTCACAAGCGGTTTGAATTCTGTGGGTCATATCTTCCCTTGTTGTAGTTTCATGTTCATAAACAACATCTTCCAAATACCCCATCAAATAGAAATCGGGTGATGTCATATCTGGAGATCTTGGTGGCTATCGAACACCCAAATCTCCACGTCCAGTGCGTCCAATCCACCTGTCACGGTAATTTTGATTAAGATATTGTCTAACTATTCGAGCATAGTGCGCAGGAGCTCCATCTAATTGAATCCACATTCTTGCTCTTGTGTATAAATCTATTTCTTCAAGAAGTACTGGAAGTCGTTCTCTCAGGAACTGTAAAAAATTATGGCCATTTACATTTTCATCGAAAAAGTATGGGCCTACAAGGTATCCGTTAACAATTCCACACCAAACATATAGACTCCAACCATTTTGGTTATCTATCTGCCTGTACCAATGCGGATTAACATTCGACCAATAATGACAGTTGTGTCGGTTAAGCTCTCCATTGCTTTTGAATTTTGCTTCATCAGAAAACATTACTTATTGAAAAAAGTGACGATCATTAGCAATCATTTGTCGTGCCCATTGGCAAAACTGTAGCCTTAACCTCATATCAGCAGGTGTGAGATCCTGAGTCAAAGTAATATGCTGTGGATGATAACGTTGACTTCTCAGTATTCTCCAAGCAGTAGCCATAGGTATACCACTTTGCCTTTGAATTTCACGGGTACTAACGTGGGGATTCAAATGAACCATTGCTAAAACGACCATTACACGAAGATCATCTTCGTTGTAATTACGACGTTCTCTAACCCGTGCTAGTTGCCCTTGTTGAGCTCTACTGTAAATCTCACGAATGGTTGTATGACTTGGATGTCTTCTATCGGGATATCGAATTCGATACAAGGCTGCAGCTTGTCGATAATTACGTCTAGATTCACCAAGAATCAATAAAATATCAACCCTTTCAGCGGCTGGATAATCAGCCATTGTTAAAAATTTATAACAAGTTCAATAAAAAATTTTGTTTTTACCAAACTGAACAAATTAGATAGCTTTCGATGAGTAATAAATTTTAATAGAAAAAATAAAGGTCAATGAATGAAAAAGAGAAAAGGTTAAACAAATGATATTTGATTAGTTTGGCTAATCAATAACTATTCAATAACTAGTAAACTATTGAATACTAAGTGTAAGTAACAATGAGTAGAGGATAAATTCATATGAAAAGAGATCTCTTATTAGAAAAATTGTCTATTTCAACAATGAGTCGCGGGAAAATTCAACATGAAAAATCATCTTTACAAAATAAATTATTTATTTCAACAATAAATTCAGGCAAAATTCGATGAGGAAAATTAGTAGCCAATTGTGTCCACGTCGTTCCTGAGTAACGCTAAAGATAGGATAAAAATTCGCTTACGAAAACATCCCAAGAACTGAATAGAATCCAAAAAAATGGTGGTGTCTTTGGGCACCTACATTCAAATCTGTACATAATAAAAGTGAGAGGCAAGGAGACTCACTCTAATCAAGCACCCCAAAGGGAACATAATCCTATTACGTCCACGTCGTTGTTCCTGGGCAACACTAAAGTTAGGATATAAATATGGACTCCACATAACATTTGATATTGCATTTTTGCACTTTTGACCTTACAAAATGGCTTTGAAGTCAGCAAAGCATAATCACATTTTAAGTCAATTATTCTCTTAATGTTTATTACAATAACAAAATGATAATTCTACGAAAAAATTGAAAGGAAAACAATCTTAGGCTGATACTTCTTATTTGACCTTGAATTGACCTTCTCAAGATCACTAAGGCAAACTTGAAATGTCATTACCGACGTAATTTTTTCCGCTGCTCCGTATTCCGAGGTCAAAAATAGAGGTTCATATTTAAAAAAATCACAATTACCCTCAAATGACCTTGAAAATCGAGTTCAAGGTCATAGGTGTTGATGTCATTAGATGGCCCCTTTTGCTCCCTTCAACTTTTGTTAAGGTCATTTTTCGTTAAAATTAGTTTTTCCATGGTTTTTTGTCGTGGTCGGATTAAAATGAAACACCCTGTATAAGAAGAATGATGTCCGACTATTTGAAGGACAGAATCTTATTATATGACACGGAGGACGGTACCAAGACCTATAAAGTTACAGGAGGCGTACCCCAAGGGTCAGTGCTTGGCCCACCGACGTGGAACATTATGAACGATGGGGTACTAAGACTACAATTACCTGAAGGACCAACAGTCGTGGGCTTCGCTAATGACATAACAGTCGTGGGCTTAGCTAACGACATAACAGTAGTGGTAGTAGTGAAACATAAAGAAAAGGTGACAGAAATAGCGGAAGAGGCGACCCGTATAATACACGAATGGCTAACGGAGACGGGTCTGGAACTAGCCAGCCATAAAACGGAAGTTATTCTTATCTCTAGTAGGAAGAAGATGGAGGAAATTAAACTGACGGTAGATGGACATGAGATAGCTTCTCAACTAACCATTAAGTACTTGGGCATCACCATCGATGCAAGACTAACTTTCAAACAACATCTGGAAATGATCAGCGATAAAGCAGCAATAGTCGGCGCTGCTTTATCACGATTGATGCCAAATGTAGGCGGCCCAACTCAGAAGCGAAGGTTACTCTTAGCCAGTGTAACCACATCGATTATGCTATATGGAGCCCCAATGTGGGCAGATGCGATGTGGGTGAAATCGTATGCCCGAATGCTAACCACTGTGTATAAACGAAGTACGCTTACCGTACAGTATCGGACAATGCAGTGTGCATTATAACTGGTATGTCGCCGATTGACCTATTGGCGATAGAAAGTAAGGAAGTATCTCAAACTAAAAGAAAAACAAGTGACAAAACTCCGAAGGAGATCTGGGATGCAGCAAGAAAGAAGACAATGGCCGAATGGCAAACAAGATGGGATGTTAGTGACAAAGGGCGATGGACACATCGCCTTATACAAAAAATAGAGGATTTGACTGGAAGAGAACATAGGGAGGTCAACTACTACTTCACACAGTTTTTAACCGGGCACGGATGCTTTCGGGCTTGTTTGGACGCTAACGAAGATGCGGAGCATGTTCTCTGTGACTGTTCGCGATACTAAATGGAGCGAGAAGAACTCGAGTGTTATCGCTAGACCAGAGTGACACCTGAGTCAATGATGACAACTATGTTGACATCGGAGGATGGTTGGAACGCAGTAAACAACTACGTAAGGACTATCCTTAAGAAGGTTAGAAATGACGAAGAGAAAAGAAGGCAAAGACAAGGCGAAACAGCGGAATAAAAATGTAGCTAGATGAAGGTCATTGAGCCGTGTCGGAGTTGAGGCTGTCCAGAGGATGGCCGGACGATGTTGCACGAAGCAGACGAACGGACGATGCGGAAAGAAGCAGACGCCTGGATAACGCAGAAGGAAGTAACGTGATGACGACCACATTAATTAGAAGAGGGTGTAAAAGCCTTTCGCCCTCCGCGAAGCCCTACTCGACGGTCGTACCGCGGGAAACAAGGGCACAGAAGATGGAGCTAGGTGCGCCTTTACTGAAGGTCGATAAAGGCAAAGAGGGCGTTCCTTGGTACGGTTGAGTGTTTTTTATCTGGCCGTAAAAAGGATGGGATTAGTCGGTGTGAATCTGACACACGGCTGACATTGCTGATGGGGCTGTTTCGACGACCCCATAAACAAAGTCACGCTATGGTCTCTCTAAGGTTTTCCCTAACACCTCTATTCTGAGAAAAAAAATACACACACACATCCATACGGACATTTTCTAAAAAGACTTGATTTGAACTTCCAACACACCAAAAAGTATTTTCTTGAAGTTCTGATGAAACTCAAAATTTTACTATTACAAAGCTTCCCTTAGGAGGAAGCAATATTTACAAATTTATCATCAAAGATATGTTTTTATTATGTCGTTATAATCCGATTTTTAATGTACAAGATAGTTAACTCAGATTTCTCTATTATCTTTACTACCACAGCCATGATTTGCAACGTAAAATTTGTTTTTAAACGATGGTAAACAATATAAATATGTTAAAATACGTAACAAGAGCTTGCATATTAGCTTGCATATAAGGATTTTATACCATACATCTATAATACATAAATTTAGTTTTTAAAGAAGAAAGTTCTGTGACTACAATCGGAAAATCCATTCCAAATAACCTATCCCAACACCGAAATTCGAGATTTTGGGTTTTATAGAGGCTGATACCATAGATGATCACTACCTCCACTTTCGACCGCTTGGTCGAAAAAATTACAGAGATGTGTATGAGGTCCCCTTAATGGAAGGTCAGAAAATGTAAAACTGTATAACTTCATATTATTAGAGCAGGCAATAGAGTTTTTTTTACTTAAATATGAAGCTTTTATTGGCTGAAAGGTATGAAAAACTCGAACATCGTTTGCATGACACGAAAAATATAATAGAACTTAATAATGATCAAAAATTAAACATAATGCTTTATTGCATTGTTTATTACGCTTTTATTTAAATTGCAAAATTTTCACTATACAATAAATAAGCACTATCATTGATTTATATATTTTTAAAAGTTTCATAATGATTTATTCTCACCATTTTTTAAGAGTTGCTTTTTCATATTATTAGTATTATTATGCCTTGAAAAATCATAAAACCGTTTATTTTTTTCAGTACAGTATACACTGATATTTTTCCACATGTAAGTAATTGCAATCTTATCTGCACCCTTATACCGTTTGTCTAAACCTTTATTAATTAAAGAATCATCAAACTTTTCTGATGTATCTGAAAATTGTTGTAATTCAATGTTTGGAATTATCTGTAACATAAAATTATTATGTCATATCAATTGTTAATAAAAACCATGTTTAACCTCCTTAGAAGTATGCATTCTCTAGTAGAAAAAAAAAACAACTCTTACAAGGTAAAATGTTGGCAACTATGAGTTATGTGTCCATCCTCACCAATCTATATTTTGGTATTATAACTAGCAAGAAACGCTTGTAGTTAATTCTTGTGAAACGTTTTTGAAATGTTCCAATCATATTGCTGAATTAATAAATTCTCAACAATCAAAAGCGCGATTTCAAAAATGTTCCACCAAAACTGCCGTCGAGTATAAATGAATATATTCAACTTAGCTTACATTCTATAAAACCAGTTATAGTTACTAGTGCACAGGACCAGTTGTAAAATTATAGAATATAATGAAAATAAATTTAAAAAATTGAAAAATGTTTCAATCTTTTTGTAATCGTTTGATTACAGTATTAATATTATTAACAAAATATAACGATGTGATAATATTAATTAAACATTTTTTAAATTTACATTTATATTATTGTATAATGTAAATAGTAGAATTATAAAAATCATAACATTTATATTATGTACTGATATGTAATACATAATACAATATTTACTTTTAAATTAAATGAAAACAACTATAGAAAACAGTTATAAACTGCAGATGACAGCAGAACCCTTACTCCTAAAAATACACTAACAAAAAATCCCAAAAAACTCCCAAATCACTCAAAAAAACTCTGATTTGGAGGTGAATTCGAACTCTTGAATAAGAGAATACACCTTATTTAAGTGTACACGCCCAACTTAAGAGTATACTCCGAATTAGAGAGTATACCCCGAACTGAAGAGTATACCCCCTATTTGAGAGTACACCCCGCACTTGACAGTATACTCCCAATTTTAGAGTATACTCTCAACTTTCGAGTACACATATATACTATAAAAAATAAGAGCTGCAAATAAAAAAATATCTATTTATTTAAAAAATGATATATAAATATACGTGTTGTGACGAGCGAACGCGAATTCGCATTTCGCGTGCTCGCCGCGTCGCGCGGCCATTTCATGCGTGGTGCAACGTTGCCAGCTCGGCGATACTCGGGAAGCGCGCGCGGACTCGGCGCGCGAGGACAGATATGAAAAAGCGCGAGTACAGTGAAGATGTGCGAGACCTTTTACCGGTATACCACCCGCGATTACCCGTATCGACGAGACGTGAGAGAGCATCGACAACCAGAGACCATCATTGCTTCAGCCGGAGAAACGCCTCCCGGCCACCCAGGACTTTCCCCGTCGACAGCCGACGGATACGAGGCGACCGAGAAATCAACGCGCGCGTAGAAACTGTAAGTTCGTCACTTTAGCTATTGCGCGATTTATAGACCACCGAATCGGCTGCAGACGCCGAGGCCGAGACTCGCTGCCACCGAGTCGTCGGCTCGTCTCCAGTACGAGCCGCGAGTGCGAACTTGTCCTCTCGCGACGCGCGATCTATTGTACCAACATCTTGAAGAATATAGCCATCTTTCAATTGTACACGAATGCATGAGTGTTTATTCCGTATTCCCGTTGCGTCCTTCCGACGAACCCGGTAGAGTAAAGCCGGTTACATCGCGGCGCGGCTACAGAGCGCGCGCCTGGCCGGAGACTGTATACGCGAAGAAAGCGCGGCAAGCTTCGCACGCCGCGCAGTTGTACACCGAGGCAACCCGGATGTATGTAACGTCCGTCGTCGACTCCTGCATCATCGAGGGATAGCCGTGCGGAGATAAAAGAGTGAGTAATCCCCCTCGTTGACGCGACAGCACCTTCGCGGCTAAAAGAACAGTGACAGTAAATAAGTAGGGCTGAGTCCTTTTCCTGTATCGCGTCAGCAGTAGCAGCGGCTACAGCTTTGCGAATTGGTGCAGCGGCACTCAGTAGCGGCCTTCTTGTGGCGCGCGTACGCACCGCGAGATACTCTCCCCGCCAAGTCGACATTGAGGTGACTTGGCGCACATTTGTATAGAAACAATATTGGCGGCACAATATATCATTATTTTGTTTTGCTTTAATCAGGAGTAGCTTCATTTTCCCGAGTTGTTCTATCCCGTTCTCCACGTCCTCATCGCAAATACTGCCGCCTCCGCGGACGTTACAACAAGCGGTTGCAACGCAAAACTGAGAAGCCGGCTCCGCACAGGAGAGTGCGGAGAGATAGCACACGTGCGAACACGACCTACGCGAAGCAGCTCTCGCAGCGAGCTGCGTTGCAACGCGGATAAATCACAGGCGTTGTGAGAGTTCTCCGCCGCATCGAGGGAGCGCGATCCAGTCGTTCAGCGCATTATTCATTAATTAGATTTACATTTTGTTACACAGTAAAGCTTGATGTATTTGCTTCTATACACACAGATGAACAGCTCTTGGGCCGTTTCTTTGGCGTTTTTGATATACTTTTTTCCTCTTCTGTAGGTGGATCAGATGATGTGGTGTTATTCTTCGGCAACTGTCCCTATATAATAAAGAAAATTATAATTCAATATTGATGTAGATACAGTCACTGAAAGAAAGGTAAAGAGAATAAGCAAGTATACACATATATACAGTGAGAAAAAGAATATTAAATCAATAAATTTGTAATAAATTATTAATGATTTATTATTGTAGAGTGACATAAAAAAGCAATTAAAACATTTTCTAAAATATTCCATAGTTATATGACAGTTGCACAGTTGTCTAACCTACAACTCCTCCCAGGTTCCAGGTGCTTCTAGTTCAGCTTCTTCGGAATCCACGAAAGATACATTTCCATCTGTATTAGGTGGACAGGCATCTTTCTTTGATAAAGGTGTCTGTAATAATAAAAAAATAATAAATTAATATTGTTGACACGCAGCAAGGAAAAGAGGAAGAGATTCCTCATGGATATCTATGCGGATAATCGACATGGATATCCAGCTAGATATTCTCATTAGAGAACGTATTGTGAAGAAATGAATATTTGAAAAAGTAATTTTTCAAATATTCATGGATCGCGTCACCTTGTACACCTAGACACCACGTTTGAATGATTTTCACACCTAGACTCCAGAAACCACGGGGCTAACTACCTAGACGTCGTCATCAGCTATTCTGTACATCTAGACGATGTCTTTACATAATTTATTTTCCTAGACACCGAAAACTACGGTGAACACTACCTAGACCTCATCACCGGCCACCCTGTACAACTAGATGCCGTCCTTATATGATTTATTCACCTAGACACAAAAAACCGCGTTACAAACTGCCTAGACTTCGTCATTAGCCATTCTGTACAGCTAGACGCCGTGCTCACATGATTTATTTTCTTAATCACAGAAAACTACGAAGCGCTTCACCTAGACCTTGTCATCGACCACCCTGTACCTCTAGACACCTTCCTCGAATAATTTTTACACCTAGACACAAAAAAACCACGGTGCACTCCACCTAGTCGGCGTCATCGGCTACCCTGTCTACCGCCACTTATAGATATATATATATATATATATATATATATATATATAATATATACAATATTATATATATATATATATATAATATTGACGGATATAGCACACTTTCCCTTATATCGGATATATCGCTTTTCCAAACCTAATATCTTCACAAAAAATGGAGATATCGATCTGATTTTTTTTCTTAATTATTGGAAATGCAAGCATCCCCCATTGAGGGGGTGAAATTAGGGGGTTGAAGGGTGAAAACATGGAAAATCGCCGAAAAAAAGCTTCAAGGGTTTTCGTGAATGCTGAAGACGATTATGACAATGACTTTACGAACAGCCCCAACTTTGTTTATGGTTTTCCGTTACCATCCCTTACTTCAAGTGTGAGAGTGATAGGCAGAAGGGTTGAAATAGTTTTATTTACGGCTTAACTATAATAGCCAATTTATTATTTTAAAAGTGGGACTAAAGTAGTTTTTTATTCCCTCGTATTTTTTTTCTGCATTTGCGGGAATAAAGTAACTTTATTTTGGCAAATCAGAATTCTTGATAATTTTTGAAATTTTTAAATTTTAAGAAAAATTAAAAAGAAATACAAAATTTTATAAACTGAAAGACTTTGGTAAGAATATTTGTAACAATAAAATCAAGTTCTATGATTTTTTGGCGATGATCTAAGTGGCGCAATTTATTTCTATAAGAAAACATGTATTTAAATAATCTATCACTAAACTTTGAATTTTTAGTAAATGACGGACATTAAGGAACAGTTTTTTTCTACGATGAATTTCTTTATTTTGATGTTTTCTACCTCTGTGATTTTTTTAGGAATGCTCCAAGCAATTCATAAGCTTTGTCACAGGCTTTAAATATGAATTTTAATAATTTTATCACAAATTTATGGATATCTTTATTTTAAGCCAATGATACAGGGTCTCTGCCATTCTAGGACCCATACAGGAACTTTTGCACTGTAAAAAGGTATCTCCATGAACTGTTTGGTGGTCGTAGTCCGGATCGAAATCTTACTTTCAACAATATTGAGATTTAAATGGCTTATAAGATGGGTATAACACATATATATATAAAATAAGTCATATATATATATATATATATATATATATGACTTTAAGGGTATTTTAATTAAAAAGGTGAGAAAAATTTAAAAAAAAAAGTATACCCATGTCTATAGTGAAAAATGCTTCCCTGAGGAGCTATGAATTAATAAATTTGTGCTAAAAATCCAAAAATGCCAAAATTGACATCTTTGGCTCCATACCATTTTGGTAAAAAGTAATTTAAAAATCTGAAACATAATTACCGTGGGTTGAAGAAAAAAAAGATTTTTTGATCTTCGATTTGACAGAGAACCACCCGTATGTATTTGTGTGTGTGTGTGTGTGTGTGTGTGTGTGTGTGTAGTAAATGTTTAGTTAGATGCATAGGTACATTCGGTAATACAAAGGTAATACAAATAAAGGTAATTCGGTAATACAAATAAACATAAAGGTAGGTCGAAAGCGTGGAGATCGTTAGTGTGTTAGCAGTCATATATTAGCTTTTTTTGACGAGACAACTGAAAAAGGTGTTAGATTTTTTATTGTCCATTATGTGTCATTATTATGTTAACTACATTGATATATTTCTTACAATGAAAAATAATAAACATTTGAGTGAAGAAGAACGGAAAAAAGCTGTTATCAATTTTATTATACGTTCTATTGATGTAGAATATAATGAAAATGTGATTAATATAATAAAAGAGAGACTTCGAATTAGCTTTTATAATAACTACAACAGAAAATTGTATAAATATTCGAGATGCAATCGTAATTTCGCATTCTTCGAAACAAACAATGAAAAATGGCTGCAAGGAAAATTGAGATTAACTTTTGACTTATTAAACAATAATTCTGAACCTGCAGGTAAGATAATTCAAAAATATATCGGTATCAACATTGTTATAGTCATAAAATTCCAATTTTTGTATGTATATAAATATATATATATATATATATATATATATATATATATATATATATATCTGTGCACCATATACATAACATTGTTATTGCCAGCATCAGCGAGTCAAAGTAACACACACATACATACACTCACACAGATCTTTATAAATCATTGGGTACGTTTTGTTTCAAAATTTCTCTTCAAGTCGTATATGAAATTATAGCTTTCAATTTAGTTTAAAATCTCCCTAAAATAATGTTTGTGAGCTATTTTGTGAGCCATTTAAAAACTGACAGTATAAGTAAATGTCTCAGTTTTTACTCATACAAAATTGATTTACGTATTTTAATAAATAAAGCATTGTTATGTCAATAACATGTTAATAAGATGCTTATAATAACTATTTTTTAAGAAAATAAACCTTACGGTCGACCTACAGTTGCATACGACGATGCTTCTACAGTTACTCAGAGAAGACGACAATATTCTTTGAGTTCAGCTATAACCGATACTCAATGTTACGAGACATAAAAAAAAAAATTAAGAGCTAATGGAAATCACAGTGAGGTAAAGTGATGGCCAAAATTGTTGATCCGGATACTGCATCTGAAATTTTAGAACTAATGAAGAAGCCTGCTGAGCGTTCACGCATGTCTCTTCAAGATGCCGAGGAAGATATCGAGGAAAATAGCACTGAAATACGGCCATGACTTATAAAGAGCCTACGGCCTACCTACAAAGAGCTATTAATTTAATTCCATATTATTATTATTATTATTATTATTATCATTATTATTATTATTATTATTATTATTATTATTATCATTATTATTATTATTATTATTATTATTATTCCCATTCGTTGTTCGCACCTTGACGAAGACTGGCAACTCTTTCCATCCACGCTGTCGGTCGGGTTTACGAGAGCAGCATTCGCCCGAAGGAATGAATGTAAGGCACGTCAGAATGAGAGCGAAAATGAGGGTCGAATGCGAATGTAAGAAACTCCATAAAAAGAGTTCTGAATAAATCAGCGCACGGAACGGAGATGTGCTGTAGTAGCAGAAAGGGTTACCAAGTATGCAAGCTACATGCCAACCATAGTCGGAGCCGTAGGTCCTATAGACGGACCTTGACCGGTTACAGAGAGACGCAGGAAGGCACGCACTACCGGAGACCTCTATAAACGGGCACCCTCCGGGAAGCGAGAACACACGAGGAGCACAAGCCATGAAGGCCTCGTAAAAAGGGTATCGTCCTGGTGGAGAAAATGGTGACCGAGTAAATGAGGGGGCTCTATAAACGGGCGTCTCCCAAACATATCAGAGTGTTAGTCGAGAATGATTTACTGCTGTTAGAATCGGAGGAACGCTGCTCTCAAAATAATGGCGAACCGCCGTGTTGGCCGTGCGGTGCGACCCGTGAGCTGCCAAAAGGAAATCCTGGGTGCGGAAGCGATCCGAGGTTGCGCGCCGAGGTGAGCTGAACCATCTTCGGCTCTCGCTGACGGCAAGACGGGAGGTCGGCATCTAGCCAGTGTCGGTCAATCGGCTTAGGCGAGTGCGTGGTATTGTCTGACGCCTGCCATAAACTCTCCAGAGAGCCGAGCACCTTGTTCGGGGTGTGAGGTTCGAGAGAGCGGAGGTGGGCTAGGGTGGTAGCGCGTGCTATATCCTGGCATGATGTACCCAGTCTGGCACCGCCACCAGGCATCTGCCGGGGCCATGTCAGCTGCCCCCATAGACGGGGGGATCCAGGGGGTCTGACACATGCCGGGACGAAGTTATTATTTACAGCATGGATTCTTCAACCGATCAGAGAAAGAGGGCAGAGAAAGGTAAGTATGTCGATGTCTTTACAGGTGTCAACACAGAAGGAGACGACGACTACAAACAGGAGCTCGTGATCATGCGACAAGAGATAGCTCTGGCTGAGGCTAAGACTGAGAGCATTTTCTCCATCGCCAAGGACCTAATAAAGGACATGATAGAAGCTACAAAAAAGCAGTCAAACGTCAGTAAAACCATCAAGGATGGTCTTCCAATACTGCAGAGCAAACTCGACCTGCTCGAGGAGGACCGCAGGACCACCTTGAAAGCCAAGAGGCTACTACTGGACAAGATGAAAGGGGCCTTAAACAGGCCACCTCCGACGCCCAAGACAACAAAGCAGGGAAAACGCCTGAACCAGCGAGACGCCTGGGGGACGAACTAGTAAGAAGAGGAAGGATTCAACACAGAATGGAAGTGAAGCCCAGAAAGTACAGCCAACGCAAGAAGACTGGAAAGAGGTGAAAAAGAAGAAGAAGAAAAAGAAACCAGAGGGAAACCTTAATAATGGCCAGCCTGGCAGGACCAACCCGAAAGAGAAGGACAACAGGCCGGACACAAGGAAGAAGGCAACGGTCAGGAGACAAAAAACCGAGGCCATCATACTAAAGCCAGCAGCTGGGAAGTCATACGCGGAGATCCTGGGGGGGATCAAGGCACAGGTCAACCCATCTGATCATGGGGTGGATATCAAAAATATCCGCGCAACCAGGGCCGGAGACGTTCTCATTGAACTGAGAAACAGTAGCGGAGACAAGGAGGCACTAGCAAATGCCATTAAAAACGCAGCGGGAACATCAGCGAGCCTGCGCACCCTGATCCCGAAAGCCAAGCTGGATATCAGAGACATTGACTGCTGCTGCACAACACAGGAGATAGAGGAGGCCATCAAGAAGGCTACAGTGACCGGAGAAGGGCCATGCGATGTCAGACTGACGAAGCCTAACAAGGCCGAGCAAAGAATGGCTATCGTTACCGTGACGGAGACGGTGGCCAGGGAATTGCTCGAGTCGGCCCGCATCAAAATGGGCTGGGTCAATTGCAGGATTCGACGACGACAAGTCGTCGAGCGCTGCTACAGATGCCTGGGATACGGGCATCTAAGCGCGACCTGCAAAGGCCCAGACCGCAGCGCGAACTGCTACCGGTGCGGAGGGAGGCAGCATAAAGCTGCAGAATGCGTGGCCGAAGCTGAGTGCTACCTCTGCGCTGAGACAGGAGCATCCGGCGATGCAACAAAACACAGCGCTGGATCGAATGGGTGCAAGGCTTTCCGCGAAGCCCTAAAAGGAAACCGCAAAAATGGTTAAGATACTGCAAACTAACCTCTGGAGAAGCAGGACGTCTCAAGACCTGCTCAGCCAGACCTCTATGCATGTTGGACACTCCCGGGAAACTCCTGGAAAAGATCATAAGACCCCGGCTGCAGGCGGCTCTGCAAGCAGCCGGTGACCTCTCTGAAAAACAGCACGGCTTTCGGAGAGGAAAGTCTACCATAGAGGCGGTCCAGGAGGTAGTGGAGGTGGCCAGGAGCACGGAAAGCGGGAATCACTTTTCTCGTCCAATCTGTCTCCTGGTGACGCTAGATGTCAAGAACGCCTTCAACTCGGTGAGATGGTCCGACGTGCTGCAGGCCATGGAGCGTGACTTCAAGGTACCACAGTACCTTCTCCAAACCATCGGAGACTACCTGAAGGATCGCTTCATCCTGTACGACACCTCAGAGGGACAAAAACGATGACAGATGACGGCAGGAGCGGCCCAGGGCTCCATTCTGGGGCCCGACCTGTGGAACATCTCCTACGATGAGTTACTCAGGTTGGAGATGCCAGAGGGCTGCTCCCTGATCGGGTACGCTGATGACGTGGCAGTCACCATAGTAGCGAGGAATATGGAGTTAACGCAGTCACGACTCGACCAGGTCATGTGCCGCGTCCGCCGCTGGATGGGCGATCACGGGCTTGAGCTAGCGGAGGCCAAAACCGAGATCGTGCTTCTGACAAAAAAGCACATACCAAAAATACAGTTGAAAGTTGGAGAATTAATTGTGCAAACAAAAGCAGCAGTGAAGTATCTGGGGGTGACGCTGGATACAAAGCTCACCTTCGGAGAACATATACGGAAGGCAGCGGACAAAGCGACCGTAGTGACGGCGACCCTGAGCAGGGTGATGGCCAACATTGGCGGCCCTCGCCCCTGCATTAGACGTCTGTTGCTGCGGACTGCGGACGCCATTATGTTATATGGCGCAGTGGTCTGGGTCGATTCGCTGCGATGCGAAATCCATCGCAAGCGCGTGGGATCGGTCCAGCGTCGATGCGCACTACGAGTGGCAAGCTCGTACCGCACGGTCTCGGAACCGGCCGCCCTAGTAGTAGCGGGGGTCATACCAATTGACCTCCTTGATGTCAATTGGTATGACCCAAGAGCGAAAGTTCATCCACCAAAGAAAGGGAGACCTTGGCCGCGCGAAGGCCAGGGAAGAGGCTAGAGAGCAGGCCTTGCTCTCATGGCAGCAACGATGGGAGCAGGAAACGCGCGGAAGGTGTACGGCAAGGCTGATCGGCCAGCTTTCTCCGTGGATCGGTCGCCAGCACGGCGAGGTAAACTTTTACCTTACCCAGGTATTGACTGGTCACGGATACTTCCGCGCATACCTCCATAAAATGGGCAAGGCGACGGACCCGCGCTGCCTATACTGTGCGTCGCCGAAAGATGATGCCCTCCACACATTATTCGTCTGCGAAAAGTGGAGGGCTGAGAGAGTGGGCCTGGAGGATGATGGCGTCCGCCTAACGCCGGACGACATCATCCCCCATATGCTGGCTCGCAGAGAAACTTGGGAAAAGGTGGCCCGCTGTGTCGAAAAAATACTTCGGCACAAGTGGGCTGACCTCCAATAACAAGAGGCCGAAACAGAAGTGTGCCGTAAAGGTAAACGGCTGACCCCACTCCGAAGTATTCCTCAAGGTCAGTGCCGAGGTGGTTTCAAGGTCAGGGAATGAGGGGTCTCCTCGGTGGACTCCCGTCGGTTCCGGTCTGCAGCGGTTGCTGTGGAGCGCAGCTGGCGGGTCTGCACTGAGGAGGTGGGTTTAGTGGGTAGTCCAAAGGTAAGCGGGAGTCCCACACTCTGGGTAAAACCAAGTCGGCGATCAAGCGCTTCTCCCACTCAAAAAAAATAAAAAATTATTATTATTATTATTACTATTATTATTATTATTATTATTATTATTATTATTATTATTATTATTACTATTATTATTATTATTATTACTATTAAATATGACGTATATTTCTATGCAAATTGAAAAAAGTTGATTTCACATGCATGTAAAATCAATTTCCTCACGCGCGCAGAATGTTATTTTTTTATACAGAGCCCTATTAAAAATTTTACTTAAGATCGTATGTAAGAACTTACATAAAATCATAAATCAGATCTTGTCAAAGATCTTGTGTAAGATCGTACATAAGATCTTATCAGAGATTTGCGACCAAGAACGAAGATAAGATCTTATGTTCATGATAAAAAAAAATTATTTTCATCAAATATTCGTTCAAGATCTTACGCAAGATAGTATACAAGATATTGCATAAGAGATTACATTATATCTTTCCTATTTTCTTACATAAGATCTTATACAAGATCTTACCGCCATAATCAAAAGAAATCTTTATATTAATAATTAATTCAAGACCTTATGTAATTTCTTATCTAATATCTGATATAACACTGAAAGAGATACCGTTTTATTGATCACTTACTCAAGATTTACATAGGATCTTATAAAAGTTCTTGCATACGATCTTGAGTAAATGATGAATAAAAAGATATCTTTTTAAATGTTACATATAAGGTCTTTTATAAGAACTTACCTAAGACCTTGAATAAATTATAAATTAAAAAATTTGTATTGATCATGGTGATAAAATCTTGCATAAGATCTTATGTAAGAACTTGGGGAAGATATTACGTAATCTCTTATGCTTATCTTGCGTAAGATCTTAAATGAATATTTGATGAAAATATTTTTTTTTATCATTTATTTCTTGGTTGAAAATCGCTGATATTATATCCTATAGCTTATCATACGCTTATTATTAGTTTAAATTGTTTAACATCAAATTAATTTCTAATTTGTAATGTTAAGTTAATATTGTTATATTTACTAATTCAATAGGAATGTATTTTATAAAACCAAAAAAAAATAAAAATCTATGAAACTTCGTTCTTTTGTAGGTTGCGAAATTTAGAGAAGAATCTTATCCAAAAGACCTAGTAGTGACTGAAAGAAAATGTGTGGTAGGACTTCAGCAGCTACAAATAACACCATTGAGCGGTTATTTATGTTTTTAAATCTATCTTTTTATAATAGAGAATACAACTTTATTATTAATTTTAAAATATGGTTTCGACAGGACGAATGTTAACGCGTATCGTCAAAAGTCAGATGATCAAAAAAATTCATTTAGCAGCATATTATGCTGTTCCATGGTACCACTTCGGTTGATTGATAAAACTACGAAAACAGTTCATTGGGAAAATCCTCGGCCATTATCGATTAAACTTTGTCGACCAATAACAATTTCTTATGAAAAAGAAACTGATGAGCTTTGCAAAAATCTAGAAAGAGATATAATAGCTCAGATTCAAGAATTGCAGGATGTTTCTATAGCTGGTTGTACTGTCCAATTTGAAATGATATTGACGATGACTGACGGAAAGGTTGTGAAATCAAATACCCAGCTGGAAATGATTATTATATATTTATATTATCATTTATATGTGTGTGTATGTACTACACTGGTAGAAATCTGTCAATTTAAAAATAACTTATAATCTAGGAACTAGGCAAGACTTATAAAGATTTTATTTATTAAGGATAATATTATATTGTGATTGACAAATTCGGAATGTTCTTTATCCTTTCTTTTCGGGATTTAATAGAATGAAAATGATCTCAAAATCCTCAAAAAGTATAAATTTATTACTTGACTTATTTTATAAAGAATATCCGAGCAGAAATATGTAATCTGATTAATTTTTAACAGTTTACACAAATAACAATCAATATTTGTCGACTAAAATTTATAAAAAAATAATAATAATTTATAACTTTATAAAAGAATTAGGAAATCTGTATAAACAAGTTCTGAAATTAATATGGCAATATTACCAGATTATGCCAGTAAGTGAAGACTGAATGTCTAAAAAAATTGATTTCAAGCTTTGATAGTATCTTTTTAAAATGGGCTGTTTCTAAATTTCTAATAGAACCGATTTCTACCAGGGTATGCATAATTACAATTAATTTAAAAAATAACGATTATAAAAAATCATGCTACGATAATGCAGAAGATTTAACAGAAAATTAGCAAATATGTAATCAACTGGCATACAATTTTACTGCAGAAATTTTGGGAAGAATTACGACCATAATGATTTGTTTTATTTTTACAATATAAAAATACTTCAGACTATTAAAAAGAATAAATAGTTGTCTAAATTAGTTTACAATACATATATTATTAAGAAAAATTGGAGATTATGTATGTTTTTATCTGTATAATTAAAAAAAAAACCTGTTCATTAATAATGCAATATGAAATACATACGTATAATCCGTCATATTTCATAGGCACCTTAAAAAAAAACAATTTATGGTAGGTAATTCTTGTAAAAATTGTTGTATGATGCCCGCTAAAATGTTTGCAGTTATGTAACGGTCATGGCTCTTCTAGGTCCGGTTCAAAATATTTATAATTTATATTATTATCGAAGAGCTGTGAAAATTTACTGCCCTGTGTCGTATATCTGACGACAGGTCAAAAAAGGGAAAGAAAGTTGAATATAATTAATGATTTACGCCGCTGCGTGCTCGCTCTTGTTACGTAATCTTTGTTATGCTCCTCTCTCGCCGCTGCCGGTGACTCTGCGGTGTTGTTTACGTGCCAGAGCGGGGCAGCGAAGCATTCTTGTGTTTCCGAAAAATAGTCGAGTGACTTTAGAATATATGAATTATATTATATTGATTTGATTTTAATTTAGGCCGCGGATCGTGTGCGGGGTATCGCAGTTATTCCTGTAAAGATTGTCTACGATTTTCTGCAGGCTTTTTTTATAAAGGAAAAATTAAAGACCTCTCTATAGACAATTCATTTTGTTGTTCCTTTATAAAATTATTTAACTTTTAGGTTTGCAATGCCCTTAACGATTCATCGAGTCAAAGATGTTTTGTATGTGATGCCACTATAGGAAAATTCAACGATATTGATAATATGATTGAAAGAAATATAAAATCAGACTCTCTTAAATATGGATTTTCAATCTTACATGCGAACATTCGGTTCATGGAACTAGTCCTTCATATTTCTTATCGTCTGGTATTGGAAGTTCCAGTATGTAGAGTAAGTAATAAAGATAGATAATTAGATAGATAGATACATCAATCGTTAAATGTTTAGATGTAGTATTTCATTTTTTTTTTCTCTTTTTTCTTCTTTATTATATTTCCATAAGGTTCCAAAAGTTTTTGAAGCAGTAACAAATCAAAAAAAAAGAGATTCAAGATCAACTTAAAAGTGAAGTAAGTATATTGGTAGATATTACCAATAATGGTAATACTGCTAGATAATTTTTTAATAATATTGACGTTGTGACTCGAATAACTGGTACAATTTTTATAATTTTATTTCTACCAAAATTTAATTATAATCACTGATTAATTATAATAAAATAAATAATGATTGGTAGGATTCAATGAACACTTGTTGTACAGATTTAAAGTTATTTTGGCAGTTATTTCATCAAATTGCTTAGTAAATAATGCAGCATTTGGTGCTTATTGCAAAGAGACTGCATTCAAATACGTAGAGCTCTACAACTGGTATAAAATGCCTACATCAATGCATGTCATTTTAATACATGGCCACGTCATTATGAAAGAATTAATTTTACCTATTGGGGTGCTTAGTGAAGAAGCCCAAGAAAGTAATCATACAATGATTAAAAGATTCAGAAATAGATTCTCAAGAAAAGTTTCTCGGTGCGTTAAGAGATTCATTTTTTTTTATATATTTCCGATAACTTGTTTGTGCAACTTATGTAATATATTAGTTTTATTGCTCGAAAAAAAGAATTTTTTAAGATAATTTTTATGTAAAAAAGAGCTTATTTTATTAAATTACCTTTCTAAAGATTTCAAATAAAAAAAAAATTTTGCAAATTTGTTCAAATCAGATAATTTTATATCCATTACTATTATTCCAGGGTTGCAACAAACACGGATATGTTTTGTCACTTATTTGTAAATTCCGATCCTTATCTTTCGCTATTAAACATCGAAGAAAACAAATAAAAAAGCTCAATGACTCAGGAGATGAAAAATCTGTTATTAGATTATACAGAGTCAGCAGATGATGACAACACAGACTATTCAGACACTGAATAAAACTATTTTAATTTCGGTGTAAATATGTACATATATATATTTTTCTGTAAATAATTTTGTATAATGTATATAATATAATATATAATATATATATAACAGTACATGATCAAAAAATATATAATCCATTTTTCATATTTTCACCCTCTTGATCCTCACTCTCACGCTTATAGTAAGGGATGGTAACGGAAAACCATAAACAAAGTTGGGGCTGTTCATAAAGTCATTGCCATAATCGTCTTCAGCATCCACGAAAACCCTTGAAACATTTTTTCGGCGATTCTCCATGTTTTCACCCTCCAACTCCCCAAACTCATCCCTAGAGTGAGGGATGGGATGGTCAAAGTGAGGGCTGTTAATAAAATCATTGCCATAATCGTCTTCAACATCCACGAAAACCCTTGAAGCATTTTTTCGGCGATTTTCCATGTTTTCACCCTCCAACCCCCTAATTTCATCCCCTCAATGGGGGATGCTTGCATTTCCAATAATTAAGAAAAAAAATCAGATCGATATCTCCATTTTTTGTGAAGATATTAGGTTTGGAAAAAGCGATATATCCGATAAAAGGTAAAGTGTGCTATATTCGTCAATATTATATTTATAATATACTATCAGATATTTCGGCAATACACTTTTTTTGGCTCCCTATTACACAACGAACAAAATGAGCCCATATAGAGTCATTTTGACCGTAATTTCGAGTGAATCAAGACTTTTGATCACTTTTTCGGCGTTTGGGAACACTGTGCGCTGGTCAGTATATGTGTGATCACAACAGTAATCTCACTGGTCTGTATAAGTATGCGGGGAAGAAGAAGAAGACGCCAATAAAAGCCGGCCCTGATAATCAGGCGCTGCTTCCTTTAATGACGCCGAAACCGCTGTAACTGAAGAAGAAGGAGGACTTTGTCGTTTATTATCGACTCATTCTTATTAAACAAGCGTATAAGGTCTTGGAATGATCATATAGTTACCATTAAGAAGGCTAAAGCACGAGTCGAACAACTATAGACGTGGAGATTGCTAAGGACAGGGTCGTCGTAGAGCTTGAGCGGTGAGAGCTCGTGAATTTGAAGATAAGCTTATAGATTCTCTACGGATCACGGTGTTGATCTCGCTTAATAAGCAGTTTCTTTGATAAACGCACAATCATCCACAATCATGCACAATAGACAGATTCACGAGAGTTAGTGCGCATTAAGCAGCTCCGAAACACCACAGTTTTAGGCTATGTTTCATGTTTTACACAAGGCCGGACGTACTCTGCTACTGCGTATGCCTCTGTCCTCTCAAACAAGCACTGATACAAATTCGTAAACGATGCAAGAAAAAACCAGATAAAGACAACTAGACAAACTTCTAGCCTGAAAAATTCTGGTCCTATTTCCTCAGAATCTTTGTGTAGATAGATGCTTACTTCGTGCGTTCGGCTCTCTGCAACTGCAATTCTTTTTGTAAAAGGCAGTGACGCTTTTAGACATTCGCGGCGTAGTATAGTATATTGCTTAAGATAACCTTATGTAAGCTTAATCTCATGACATATTTTTGTATCGTTATACTTAAAAAGATGAGAATCAAGAAATCATTGGCGACAATAAAACGCATTCAGGTTAAAAAGCAAATTTAAAGTATAATAGGATCGCTCTGCGCCCCGACAGTTCAGTGTATAAAAAACTTATACTTGCCATCGAGGCGCTATCGCGCCCCTTGATATTTAAAGGACTAGCTACAACTGTGGGACGTTAATGTTATTGCTCATTCGCAACAGAAAATTAATCACGCGTATTTTGATACGGTAAATCGGCGCGGTCATAATGTTATTGTTCAGTGACGGTCGGTGCGGTTCGGGTGCGTAAAATTATCTGAGCATTCGGTTGCAGCAAAGTCGTGTTCACGCAAGGCCGCTATTGAGGTATGAAAAATATTTCAGCCGACGAAATTTACACCGGTAAAATCGCGTGTTGCTAAGCAACTAACAAGAAAAAAATTTAGTTGCTCAGTAACTAAATCTCATTCTTGTTATTTGCTTGGCAAACGGGAAATTTTATCAAGTAAATTTTGTCGGCTGAAATATTTTCCATACCTCTATAGCGGCCCAGCTTCGTGGCGCAGTTTCCGAGGTTATCCTTAGATTAAACAGAGACGTGAGTGCACGACTCTGCAGATCTTTAATATAGGTCTAGTCACTCCTTTAACCCTGTGTGCGCTCAGTGGCAAAGGAAGTAGCTAGACGTCGGTGAAGAGATCGGTTTTGGCGACTTAGAGTATCGTCGACGTGTGTTCACGAGGACGAAGTTCCCAGGCGCTCCAAGTTTCTTATTATCTCGTGTGCTCACGATAATAATCCAGAAAATCAGGCGTAGGTTATGCGAACTGGCCGTCACGTGTGCTCATGAGCCGGTTTCGTCGGCGGTTGTCTGGCTCGGGCACTCCTTGCAGCATCGTGTGCTTAATGTACTGCCTTATAACCTGGAATTTTCGTACGCTTAATTTCCGCACAAAACCCGACTGCAATAGCCCCGTCCCGCAAAATCTCGTCCTTTATATTCGGGACGCCAGGCGCTCGCCTACAAGCGCCAAAATCTCTTGACTCTTTCCGTCGTGGATTTTGCGATTACGGGGAAGCATGGCTAGATCAGCCCTGCAAGGCAGTATGGGAGAGGGCTGGTTCATGGATATTAAGTAAGCACACGTTGGGAAAATTGGTACTTTATTATCCAAAATGCAACACTCTGACGCGACTATATTTCTCACTCTTGAACCCGCACAAACACTCGCTTACACTAGATAGTCAGGTACTACAAGATGACCAGAGATAGCCAGGTAACCCGAAATAAACAAGACAGTCCTGATAAATTCAGACCACCTTCGGTTTCACGCTAAGATCGGGATAAACGGCCGTAGAGCGAATTAGACAATCAGGAAAACGCAACCGATATCTCTGAATTATTCGCCTCTCACAAGTCCCGAGGCCCGAAATGCAACCTACTCTAACAATTTAACGCGATTATGTAAATACTACAAAGAAACATATAGCCGACACAGTAAATAATCCAATAGTCAGCGGAGATAGCTGAGAGATTTTAGCGCAGATTAACTGGTCGAAATTTACCGATATCATCGAGACGTGGAGCACGCACTCGCGAAAGAAGCCAGTTAGAGAACCAGAAACGACACCAACCTTACGTCCTTAGAAGAAGTAACTCGGAGGTGAAGACCAGCGAGCTTGGGCTTAGACAGGGTAGGAGAGTGCTCTCGGCGTTCGTTTTTGATTTTGTTCATTGCCATATATCTGATGAAACCAGTAAAATGTTTAATCTAAATTTTGAAAGTGAAACTAGAAGAAAAGAGCTTTAATTGCTGCCGGGTTGCTGCTGTCTGTGTTTATTGTCGCCAAAACGCGGCAATGCAGCGTGCAAGGATAACACGCCTTTGCGTATCCAGAGCGTAACTTGATCCGCGTTTGGCTAGCTGCATCAAGTGCGCGTTCGAGAATTTTCTCTCTTGATGTTGACTTTGAGCAGCCTCCTGAAGATAGTAGGGAGTATGCTGCCCTAAGTCACCCTGTATATTTTTCAATGCAGCATTTAAAAGCAGCATCGAAAAATAGACGCACGCCATGAGAAGCCGCAGCTTAGCCGCGGAGATGCAGCGTGCGAGAAAGAGAGAAAGAAAGAGAGAGAGAGAGCTCTCGATAATTCGTGCAATAGTTTTTGCAGTGAGAAAACCCGCATATGCTGTCGAAGAAAGTTTATGCACGTAGATAATGATGCGCTCGCGAAACAATAGGTGTAACTCGATTCACGCGCGAGTCGGCGCGGCTGAATCTAGCTGCATGCTTGCTGGCAGCTGACATCAGTGCTGCAGCCTGCACTCACAGAATATTCTAGAATGCATGCTGCTACTGCTGCGTTTGGCCTTGAGCAGGCTTCTGAGCCAAGAGTACGCAGCTTTTTCCAAGGAGTCCGCAGTTTACGGTCCGGAGTATGCTGCCCGACGAGACCGCAGCTTCCCACCCGCTCAGTGTCCCTGCGCCCCCATGTAGAAGCCGATTCTCACCTGCTCAGGTTTGCTGGGAGTGAAGTGGTGGGGGGCTGCAAATCTCACGTTGTATAGCTACTAAACATAATAAAAAATATGTATATTTATCAAAAAATTGATGATTTATGCGTCGTCAGACATTTTTGCGATCAACATTTTGCTAAAAAAATGTTTTAAAAAAAGGAGAAATGTAAAATTTCTTACGGTAGGATGAAGCGTCCATATTTTTTTGCACATTTATACTTAAAACAATATCAAGTGGCGCGGTAGCGCCACGAAGGCGAGTTTAATAAACAGACGAAGTCACGGTGCCCTTGACACTATTTACTTTTATATTGGTGTTCGGATTATTCGTGATACAGAAAAAAAATGTTCATCGTTACTGTTCATGAGTTTTTTGGCTTATTAGTATATTTTCTAAGCTGAATTATGATTTCCAACGAAAATATTTGAGACTAAGCCGTTTCGTTTCAGAATAAACGGGCGTATATATCACGAATGCTCAAAAGAGTATCTCTACTTTTTTCTCCAGTGTGTGGTAAGACCACGAAGTTGGCTTTATCCCAAAAGTAGTAGGACCGTAAAATTGGCCGCACAAGCTATTATGCGTAATACAGTTGCTTTCCCACAAATTTCTGTAGTACAGCCATCGGGTATCGATTTCCCACAAATTTCTGTAGTGTACAAATAAAATTATAGAAATATTTTACGACAAAATAATCAGTGGTTTTAGATCAGTGATAATAATGTTACTATAATAACAATGACCAAGAGAAGCTAAAAATGTTTATATTTTATTTTTAGAACAAATTAAAGGTACTTCAAAAAGTTCGCTCAAAAAGTCATAAAATGTCTAAAAAAATGTTTCTTCTTTTTCTTTCTTCCGCGCGCTCCTGCTGGATCTGGCTCACCTGCTCTTGCAGATACTTGACTGTTTGCTGCATCTTGCCCAGGTATGCTGGGTGGCATCGGGTATTCTTGTCCGTCTACTTCAGCTTAGCAGACTTCGAAATTTTCCTCGTCCGTTGCAACCTCTTCGTGCGCTTCTTCTGGCGTGTGAATGTTCTCTTCGATGGCTTTTTCTAGTGTTCTCTGCAATCGTTCCTTGACCGCCGGATCTATAAATATAATATCGACTTTTCTTTAGTGCACGTCGTCTCCAAGAACAACTTGCGGCTATCTGCTCGCTGCTGTTTCACCACCGCGGTCCTAGTTCGCTCGTGGAATTAAAGTCTGGCGGGTTATATTTCCCCATCAGCCACTTATGCAATCGCACCCACTGCTCTACTGTAGTGCTGTCTTGCTTTAATTGTAAGCTTGACAGAGTCTGCCGAAGCTCTCCCCTGCTGAGATCTAGCACCCAATCCACAACTGTATCCTCCATGCTGTTTAGCATTTTCTTGATTTTCTTCTATGCGCACTACGGCAACAAGTATTAGTATCAAGTAGAATATAGTAACAAGTAGCTCGCAAGAGTCAAGCGTGCGTGCGTGTATATCTCGCAGTCCCTGACTACGCGTTTTGCTCGCTTATGCGTGTGTCCCCAGTCGGTGCGACAAGGAGCTCGATAGTCCGACCGGTGAAACTGCCACACATATCACTATTTTACAGAAATCTTTATAAAATGTTCTAGGCTGTAGTCGCGAAAATTTGTAACTAATACAAACCCTTGACTTCCCCGCCCTTTATGTGAATGCGAATCGCCTCTTGCGCTCGTAATCTCTATATAAGTAATAGGTATACCTAGTAAATAACTCGTAAATAGTCGAAAACTTTTTACTGTGCCAGATTTTTCGTAATTTTCTTAGCATTTAGATTATATAGCATTAGATGGTTTCAGCCGTTTTCACACAAACTCGATGAGTAAAATAGCGTCTGTAAAAGTAAGTAGTAATACTTCATTTAGCTATGAAACTGAGATATTTTGTAATCTTATTACTTCATATAAAATTTGTTATTGAGATGAGTAAACTTCTTAAGAAGGCTGCCACTACTTCAAAGCTAATTATGTTGATGAGGATGACATGATTGCACTGCATGTAAGAGAGGTACTGACTTTGGGAGATGCAATTGATTTTATTGAGAATTCTTCAGCTGATTATGCAGCATACTCTCTTCTTATGGTAAGCAACTTTTTTGTTTTATTTTTTCCATATATTTTCCATATATTATACACGTTCTTGACACAAGACAAGACTCGAGGATGATTTACTCAAAATTTTGAAAAAGGTACAGGGAGATACACTTCATTTTAATTAACTTTAAGCCAAGTTATTAAATGTTATGTCATTATATAATGCTGCATAGTTATACAAATAATTAGATTTAATTTTTATAGTGCAAATTTTGTCTTTTTTAACAAAACTAAACTTAAAATGCATCCGCCACTTCTCTGGTAGATTTTTTACCAGTACGACTGGCCTGGTCACTAAGCGATGGCCATTTTCTTTTGCGTATTTTTCACAATAAAAACTTCCGATAAAGATTTTCCATTTATTGGGTGTAATTCCATGTTATGGCCATAACAGCTAACAACCGCTTGTCGCAGAGGATCCACTCTAGCCAATTTTTTACAAAAAGGTTTTTTCATAAAAGTACTCTGTCTATTTTGTAGAAAACTAAATTTTGAACAAATTCAGAGTATTTAAAAATTCCAAATACCCAATTGAAAAAAGTTTTCATTGCAGCAAAGCCTAATTGAGCAAAAATTGTGATTACGCCTGTGCATAAGATCTAATATTCATAAGAAGTGACCTTATATTACTCATCATACTTGCTCGAACCAACTTTTTTCAGTAAAACTACGCCCGGACTAAATTTTTGAACTAATAAACTTTTCCACGCTTTTTGTATTAACCTTAAATCTGAACTTGGTACACATTTTACTCTTACGTGAACTGAACACTTGAACTCATAGCATAACGTCATAGTTTATATATTTATTTTTCCTAATCTTGAAATCCTTTTACATTCTTATCACTTTTTTTATAAAACACTTGCATCATCACAATAGATTATTGCAGAGCCCATATACTGTAAGCCTGTACACGGTTGTGGCTTATCGTTGTCGACCACTGCTTCGTCTTCCGTCCACAAAATTTATGTGCTACCCTGCAAATCAAATGTGCCTTAAAATTTCATGGTACGTCACAAAACGTCTGTGGCTAACAGCAGCAAGTCATTTATATTGCTTTCATCACCATGTATATACATGTATAGACATTTAATATTTACACTAGCAAACAACGCTCGCTTCGCTCGCGATCTACAAATTCATTGTGATGATATTTAATTATTTACCTGATAATAATACGCGATTGAAATCGATAGACAAGTAATGAATTGATTCTGAGTCTATATCTTAATCCTGCGTTTTACATTTGAAAGCAATTATATTCAAGCTACTGCGTGTGTAATATGTTGATGGCATTAAAATCGATTTAAAACGATAAAATAATATCGATTAAACCGGATTAGAATTCATAAGTATAAGGATATTTACTTAATCGATTCAATGCTTATTTAAATCGGAACCAATGTATCTGTATTTACTAGAAAAACGGTTTTAATGATTATTTATATCCAGAATAACATTTGATATTATTCAATCGTACTGTAATCAACTGTGCAATTGTTTTTACTGATGTGTATAATAATAATAATATTTATTGTATCACAGTACAGTGTTTACAATGTTATATCACTTCTTCTTAAATGCACTCCTTTTGTTTTATCCTAGCCTAACCTATTATGTATTGTGTTGTCATGTGTCTGTGTAGGTTATGTTACTGTTTGTGTATGTTCGGGAGTGTGTGTCCAGTTTGAGTGTCTGTGTGTGCGTGTGTATTGATGTTTGTGTGTGTACTTGTTTTTGTTGTTGCGTGTTAACCTAACCTATCTACTCTTCTTCTTCTTCCTCTGAATCCCCTGACCTCCAGATTTTGTATCATCCTTCGTCTCCTTTTTCCGGTACTCTCGCTTTCTTTACTATTCTCTCTTTCTTCTCCTCCCACTTATATTTTTCACCTCCGATTTCTGCGATCCACTCTCTTTTGTTCGGCAACTCACTCTCTTTTCCTTCTTCCTCTTCTCTTCTCCTCTTCTCTCTCATTATAAGGGCTCTGGCCTTTCTTTCCTCTGCTGATAGCCACTGCTCGATTCTTAATTTGCCTCCCTCTCTTATCTCCTCTCTCTTTTCCCATACCTTTTCCATGTCTTCCTTCGTCCTAAAAATGACCTTCTTGGTGTCCTCCGTCCTTGTGTCTTCCACTTCCCACTCGATTCCCTCCAGGTAGTCGTCTAGCCATTCTTTTAGTGAGTCCTCCTTTTCCCAGTTGTTTAAGTGTACGATTATACCTCTTTCCCACACTTTGCATTTGCTTTCACCTCTTCTGTGTATATAGCTGCCTTTGTCAGCTCTTCTTTCTCTCACTACTATCTCTTCACCTCTTTCAAGTTCTCTTCTCCCTCTTCTCATCACTTGTCTTTTCCTTACCTCTTCTGTTTTTCCTTTCCTGCCTTCGTGGCTATCCCTCATCTCGTCTATCTCTTTTTGCATATTTTTCATTTACACTTTTAGTAACTCCACATCTTCTCTCACCTCTTGCATTTTTTTCTCCATGGCCTCTCTCTTCTCCTTTTCAAACCTCGCTCTTATTTTCCAGCTTTCCAGCTCCTCTCTCAACTCCCTCATCTCTTTTTCTTTCTTTTTATCTCCGTACATCTTCTCCTTTATATTTGACTTTTCTGTTAGTTCTCTCTGCTCTAACTACTTTCCTTATCTGTGATACCATGTGTTTTCCTATCTGCGGTATTCCATTTCGTGTTTCCCTTCCACGTTCTCCTTTCCCCTTTTCCCATTTTCTAGCCCGGGTCTAGTGACTTTTGCCTTTTCCCTGTTCCATACTGTTCTCTCTACTCACCCTGCTCACTAAATGTCCCTGCCGGCCTTTTAGTTCTTTTTGTTGTTTCGTCTGGATCTATTTTTCCCCGCTAAATTTAAATTTTTTAATTCCTCTCTGCTGCTTTCATTCTCTTTTTCGCACGATAGTCCGTTACCTTTCCGCCGACCTCTCCTTTTCCTTTCTTAACCACATAATTCTGTATAGTTTCGTCAGATTTTTCCTTTCCCCATTTAGAATTTTCTTCCAGCTGTCCTGTCTGTTACCCGATTTTTTGCACTTCGTAAATATATGTTCGTATGTCTCTTCCTCCTCCTTACACAACCTGCATTTTCTTTCCTCCTCTTTCAGCCAGTATTTGTACCCTTTTGCCTCGCTTCCCATTCTGAATCTTGCTGTAATCACCCGTCCTTTTTTCCCTACTCTGTCTATTTTCCTTAGATATTCTGGTATCTCACCCTGTGGTTTTATTAATTCTTTTATATCTGTCGCTTGTCTGGATTCGTTCATTCTACTTTCCCAGCATTGCCATTGTATATCCTTCTCAGTCCTTTTCAGCTCTAACCATACCGGCTCACCTGCTCTCATTTTTCTGTGATATTCAAACAATGACAATCCTCTCTTATTTAACTCTTCTTCTCTTTGTCCTCTCTTCTTTCCTTTTTCACTCTTTTTAACCTCCTCCTTTTCTAATAATTTCCAACATTCTCTTCACAGCGAGCCCTCTTTTGCTTTACTTAGTTTCATTTCATATTTTATTGCTCGTCTCCTCGTTCTTATCTCTAGCTTGTATCTTTTTGTTTCTAGGTACAGTATATGTGCCGGTGTCGTTGTATCCAATTTCATGATCCACTTCATATATCTTCTGTGTATCTTCTCCAGTTCCTCTTTCCCTTTCCATCCCCATACCTCAGCTCCATATTCCATGACACTTTTTACCATTGTATCAAGTAACCTCATCCTTAATTCCCAATTGTCTCTGAATAGTTCTTCCCCTAATCCCCACATCGTGCTCATTACCGTGCTCGCCTTTTCCTTTAATTTCTTTATTTGCGCCTCTTCCCTCCCGTTTTCTTTTAGGGTATATCCTAAATACTCGAAATTCCTCACTATCTTTATCTCCTTATCTTCCCATACGAAACATTCCTCCTTTTTTCTCCTTCCTCCATTTTTAAATACCACAATCTTTGATTTTTCTGTGTTTAGTGTTAGACCCTTCTTTCCTATTATCCTTTTGAATTTCTTTAACATCTGCTTTAACCCTGACGCGTTGTTTGCCACCATCACTACATCATCCGCATACGAAATTGACCAGAATTTCTTTTTGCCCAGAACAATCCCACCTTCCTGCACCTTGCTCAGTTCCTTCTCTGTATCTGCCATCATAATATTGAATAACGTCGGACTTAATGGACACCCTTGCCTTACTCCTTTATGTATCTCGAACCCGCCTATCTTTTCCTCCCCAACTCTGATTTCACTCTTTGTCCCTTTATACAGTTCTGCTACCCTTTTCGTTAATGTTTCCCCTAACCCTAGCTTTTTCATCATTGCCCAAACCTCGCTCCTGTTTACCTTGTCAAATGCTGCTCTATTTTTTCTCTTATAATTTCTGCGTATAGTTTATAGCCCGTATCCATTAGAGTTATCCCTCTGTAGTTCTTTGCCTCCTCTTTCTTCCCTTTCTTGAATAGCGGTGTAATCACTCCTGTTTTCCATTCCTCTGGTATTTTGTCCCCTTTCCATATTTTATTCAGGATTGCAGTTATCTCCTCTAATACCTGTTCTTCTCCATATATCCAAACCTCATTTTGTAGACCATCCTCTCCCGGTGCTTTCCCCTTCTTCATCTATCCTGCCCTCATCTAATTGCCTTCCTCACCTCATCTTCGGTTATTATTTCTTCCTCTTCTCTTTCTCCTCCTTCTTCTTCTTGTGCCCTCCCTCTCTTCTCTTCTTCTACCTCCTTTCCCAGCTGTCCTTTAAAGTGTGCAAGCCATTCCTCTTTCTTAATTTTACTACTGCATCTCGTCCTCTTTTTTCTTCTCCTGCATTTTACTACCTCCAAGAATTTTCTTCCTGTAGTGTCGCTTCCTGCCTCTTTTATTCTTTTCTCCATTTCATTTTCCTTTTTCTTTTCCACTAGCATTCCCCACTCTCTCTTTGCTTTAATATATTCTTTCCTTCCTTTTCCGTTCTTGATCGCTTTGCCCAGCTTCCTTACCTCCGCTTTCTTTAGACTGCACTCTTCATCCCACCAGGTATTACTCTTTCTTTTCCCTCCGCCTCCTTTTCTCTTTCTTATCGCTTTTCCCAGTTTTCTCTTCAGTTCTGTCCATTCTGTTTCCTTCTTACCTTTGTCTAACTCTTTTCTGAATTGCCCTATTGCTGTCTCGTTCCATATTGCTCTTTCTGAAGTTTTTTCTTTCTCCCCTTCTCTTTTTTCAGGTGTTTTTCCTAACTCAATCTCTATTGCGTTGTGATCCGACTCCAACCTGTATGCAATGTTAACTTTACCTATCCCTTTTTTACTTTCCTCATTCCGCAAATGTGCTATCACATAATCAATCACTGAGCATCCTGCCCCTCCTATATATGTGAATTCTCCCTCTTCATCTCCTTCAGCATTGCCGTTTAAAATGCTTAGTCCCAACTCTCTTGTTTTTTCTAAAAGATGTTCTCCTTCTCTGATTGTCTTGACATCTTTTGACTCCCTGCTTTCTTCATTGCCCTCTTCGTCAAGCCCTCCTCCTGCTTGGCCCGTTCTTGCATTCATATCCCCGCACCAGATTAGTTTCTCTCCTCTGGCACTTTCTGTCATCCTTTCTAACTCCCTGAAATTTTCCTGCTTTTCCTCCCTCATATATGTTGTCCCTATCCACCATGCTTCTCTTTTACCTATTACCTTCGCCTCTATAAATTCGTTTGTCTTTTCTTCCATCCATTCTATTCCCTCCGTTTTTTATCCCTGTTTTATCGCCATCAGAATTCCCCCTTTTACTCTACCTCTTTCTCCCCCTTTTCTCGCGCTTCTGGCTCTGTAATCGAATCCTTCTAGATTCTAAGCACAATACCTTCCTTCCTTATCTTCCATCCACGTTTCTTGCAGGCAGATTACATCATGTCCTTTTAGATAACCCCATGTCCTCTCATCCACCCCTTTTATTCCCGCTACATTCCAATTAATTATTCTTAAGTTCTCTTCCCTCTTGCTTTTCCTCTTCTCTTGTCCTGATCCTTCTCTGAAAAAACTCTTGCTCCCTTTCCCTCCATATATACTCCATCCCATTTATCCACAGTTTATTGTGACCAATTTTTACCTCTTTCCCCTCCTTTCTTTCCCTTATTGCGTGCTCCCTAAGTTTTTCCTTATTCCTTCTCTCCTTCCAGGTTAGATCGTTATCAATGTATATGTCTGACCCTCTTAATCTTGCCTTCTCTTTCATAATTTCCCCTTTGTCTTCCCAGTTTTTATATTCCGCCCCTATTCTTCTTATTTTTCCATTCACTGACCACGTTTTCCTCAGCGTAACCTCTACCTCTAGTTTTCTCTTTAGCCAGTCTTTACTGACTTCCTGTCCCATTTTTCCTCTCTCCACCCTGCTATAACTATGTTGTTCTTTTTTCTATCTCTCTCTCCCTCCTCTATCCTCCATTCCATTTCTTCTATTTGTTTTCTGTCTCTCTCTGTTTCCTTTTCCATATCATCCTGCTCCCTTGTCTGTCTCTCTTTGCTCCCTTTTCCCTCTTTTCCCTTTTCTCTAGTTTCAACTCTAGTAATCAACTGTGCAATCGCTTTTACTGATGTGTATATTGTGGTGTTAATGGATTTGAATTGACATACATTTTTTTTAATCATATGTCGTTTAATAAAGTAAATCGATTTTAATAAAGTTTTAATTCAAATCGTTCGTAGGTAATAAATCTATTCTGCATTTGACCTTTCTTATATAGTGACGGAGAAGAAATCTGGTCACTTGCGAGTATGAACATTTGAAGCGACACCAAGCGGTTATATTAAGAAACATAGGGTCGATTAAAATGAATTTAATCGATTCTAATCGAAATATCAAGGTTTTTTTTATTAGGGATATTACAAAACTTTGATCATTAAGGTCACTTAAACTGTTATCAAAATTATTCGTGAAAATAAACTGATATAATATCGACTAATAAGTTGATTCATATTTATTGAAAGAATTCCAATTGAACTGCATTCAAATAATCATCGCATAAAAGTCGATAGAAATATCTTCATTTTGATATTTAGATTGCGGTTGAGACCGATTCACATTAATAATTTAAAACGTCGAATAAATCAATCTAGTATTTTTAGCAGGGATTCTTTTTTTGATTATTTTAATCGATTGAAGTATAATTGAATCTAACCGTAAAAAAGTATCGAGATCGATTAAATATTTTATAAACAAATTACCTTTTGAATCAATTCAAAATTATTGATAAAATCGCGAACAAATCATATAGAAAAACAATTATTATTTTTATTATTTGAATCAATTAAAGTACTATTAATACCAATCCTTAAAAAAAAAAAATTAGGGTCGATTTAATATTATACTTATAAATTACCATTCAAAAAGATTCAAGTTTGTTGACAAAATTACAAATAAATATTAAAATTATGATTATTGTTGTGATCATTTCAATCGATTAAAGTAACATTAGAAGCTAATCCTTGAAAGATAGATTGGGATGGATTTAATATTTTACTAATAAAGTACCATTCGAATAGATTTATATATACTGATAAAATAATAATTAAATGATATTGCAAGAATAGTATTCGTTTTGGTTATTAAATTCGATTAAAATATATTCAAAGCTATTCATAAAACTAGTATTGGGATCGATAAACTATTTAGTAAGGAATAGTAATTTTCAAATCGATTAAAATAGATTGACAAAATAACATTTAAATGATATAACAAGAATAGGAATTGTTTTGGTTGTTAAATTCGATTAAAATATATTCAAAGCTATTCATAAAACTAGTATTAAGATCGATAGACGATTTAGTAATAATTAAAAATCTGAAATCGATTAAAATTAGTGAAAAAGTTACAATTTAACTGCACTAAAATAATTACTACATAAACATCGATAAAAATATATTAAATTTAATATTCATTTTTCGTATTAAAACCGATTGTAATTAAAAACGATTTAAATCTATAGGAATTTAATTGACCAAATTTTGCTGGTCGATTGAATGGATTTAAAACAATTAAATTCAATTAAATTTTAATCGATTTTTAGCGAATTCAATCGCATATTTTTAGCAGGGTTGACGTGTCATTCTTAAATGTAATGTTGAATATTAGATGTACACTCGATGGTAGTTAATTCTTGTGGAACGTTTTTAAAATTTTCCAATTAGATTGTCAGAATTATAAATTTTAACCAATCAAAAGCATGACTTCAAAACCCTTCTACGAGAATTAATTACCGTCGATTATAGACGAATATATTCAATACAGCCAACATCCTATAAAAGTAGTTGTAGCTACTAGTACACAGGACCAGTTATAAAATTACAGAATAAAATAGAAATAATTTTTCAATATTAAAAAATGTTTATAAACTCTTTGTAATTATTTGACAACAGTATTAATTATATTAACAAAATCTAACAATAAAATAATATTAATTGAACTTCTTTTTTATTTGAATTTATAATATAATGTAAATTGTAATATTTTAACAATCATATTCTGTAATGAAATGTAATACATAATACAATATTAACTTTTATATTGATTGATAACTATATCTTAAATCCCTAGCGAAAAATAAAAATAAAAACAGCTGAAAATAAAAGTTATATGAACTGCAGATGATCGGCAGAAAAATGTCGAAATTGAGACACAGACAATAGTAATCTTTTGTTGTCTTTAGTTTTATTTAGTTAGCTAGATACTGCAGTTGGATTTTTTTTCAGGTATCAAATTTTACGATTTTGAGAATAAATAAAAAAATTAATATAACAGACGATAACTATGAATAAGTATAGACAACAGTTTTTTCATAATTCAAAACAGTTTTCTTTATTTTATACTTGTTGTCTTCTACATTCACTAGATTTTTCCCAATCAAAACAGCTATCTTCGGATTTCTACACATTTTTCTCAACTTTTAAAAGCACGCCTTTGA
This sequence comes from Nasonia oneida, assembly GCA_037356405.1. Classification (NCBI taxonomy): domain Eukaryota; kingdom Metazoa; phylum Arthropoda; class Insecta; order Hymenoptera; family Pteromalidae; genus Nasonia; species Nasonia oneida. The sequence continues at coordinate 278,233 of JAZHPH010000125.1, read as the reverse complement.
AAACATAATAGAATCTAATTAACGTAACTGTTGAAAACAGTTGAAATCTGATACTATCCGCAGTAAACTAAAAAAAAAACTAAATAAAAACTAATAATACCTGTAAACAACTGTTGTCTTTGCCTTAATTTCGACATTCGTTTGCTGAAAATTTCTGTTTTGTTCATTTATTGTCTGTTTTAGACTTATATCTTTAGATGGAAACTATCATGTGCAGAATTTTTGTTCCACTGAGGATCAATATAAGTATGGAAAATTATATAATTTTTAACGCGGAGCGTGCGTTTAAGCACATTTTCTGCCGCCCGTATCGGAAATGAACGTTCAATACACATGCAAAAAGTTGATTTTTTAAATTTTATAAAAAGATAAAATTCAGTTATCAATAATCGAATGACACTTTATTGATTGTGGAATCACTATCAGTTTCTCACCTGAAATTTTCATGTCTAATATTTCAAAATCAAAATATTGCTTAGAATGGTTCAATGTACCTATTTTTGAATACGCTTTTATTATTTAAAAAATAATTTTCAATTATAACAAACTTCATAAAAGTATTTTAGAAGTAAATTTAATAGAGCAGTATATCTAATAGTAGAGATATTATTTGAAATTTATCAATAGGGATGCCTATAGATAAAAACGTTGAAATATGAAAAATTGTCATCAGCTTGAGGTGTGCAGTCGCACGGCTCGCGGAAATTTATATATATATATATATATACATATATCAGGGTGGCGCTTATTTCCCAAAGTGCTGGAATACCGACTCTCATGTCGGAAATCACTTCCTTATATCCAAAAACTATTAATGCAACAATAAAATGCGGTTAAAAAAGTTGTATACCTTTAGGTTCTCAGTCGACGGCGAGCGGTTCCACGTGCCGAAGTGCAGCGTTGCACTTCTGCACGCGGAAACTTTGGGGCCGCGGTGTTTTTCCGCTGACGATGCGTCTGGCACATCGCCGGAAATGCAGACCATCGGAGATGCCGCCGGAGAGCCCAAAGCTCGTCCGTGACACGTCCGAGGTCGCGTGGGCAGACGTCCCCGTTGCCCGAAAAAAAAAACAGAACTTATGCAAAAATAGTGAGAACACCGCGCCGAAAAGTGCATGTGTGTGAATTTTGTGTGAATGTATGCGTATTTATGCGTGTGTGTGTCCCCTTTTTTGAATGGCTTACAGTTGGATTATGAGAGTGTGTGGGTTCGTCCTCTTCCGTCTTCTGCGTGCGAAACGCTAGACAAGTGTATCTTGTGTGTATGTGTGAGTGTGTGCATGTCAACGCGGATGTTGTTCCTTAGCGGCCGCTGCTGCTTCACAATTTGTATGGAACGGATCTCCTGTATGTACATAATTCTGTTCCTTAATACTAGATGTGCGGTAGACTGAATAATATTTCCGCTGATTATTTTATACGATAAATGATATTTTATGAAAAATTGACTAATCGTTATTTTGTTTTACGCCCAAATATTAATACTAATAGTAGTACCCCTGAAATAATCAAATATAGTAATATATAAAACCCATGAGAAGCTAATATATAATGATGTAAGTTACATAGTGAATTATTTAACGATAACATTTTCTAATTCCTGAAAAAGAAACATTCATTATTATTATGGTGGAGAGCTTTTTAAGCTTCTGCGCGGCTAGTGTCGTTTTAGTACTAGTCGCAATTTGGCTTTTTTTTTAACGCATAATATATTGAAGCAATTATTGTTGCACTGCGCGTAACTTAGTTCTATTTATACGGCTTCGAAGCCTTCGTACTTGTACGAACGGAGAAATATCCAACAGCGGGGAGGAGGATTCTCTTGCTGGTGAATGGTGTACAGAGAGAAAAAGAAATTATTTGTGAACGATGCGTAGATGGCAGTTCTAATCACGGATCCTAGCCCGGTTCGTCTCCCTCAATGTTTGCAGCTCTAGTTGTTTTTCCTGCTGCTTAATTAGTTTGCGCATCGGCAGACCGGCGCGATGCTTTTTGATAATCCAAACGCCGCTTATGATTATAATTATTATTATTACAGCCGTCCAGCTTGAGTAGCTGAATTTTGACGTGAAGCTTGACAAATTTTCTAGCTCGAATGACTTTTCTTTGCGGTCCGCGATTTCACGCGCCTTTGTCGTTATATCGCGAAGAGCCGTACCGGTTTCTAAAGTTTCGAATTTTACGGCATGCGAATTTTCCGCTCAATTTTTGGCTTCGATCTCGATTGCTTGTTGTAGTTCGATCGCTTTGCCTTTGATACTACCTATTTCGGTCAGCATTGCGGAGACGTTTAATACGACTATATCGAAAACCGATGCGTTTGCGTAAGATGTTAGCAAGTGCGAGGCGGCCAAGTGCGCGTTCGCAGTGTGCGCTAAGCATCCTGGGCGTAACTCGAGTACCCCTGTGCCACTTATTTCAGATGTTATTTGTTCGGCTCGCTGGCACTGTATGTAAATGTTCTCTGCGTTGCTGACGGAAAAAATCCAGGCATTCGTTTTATGGAGTCTGAACCACACCATGTCGCGTAGCTGTTTTATCCGAATATCGCAGTGTTCGGCCTTTCCCAGCGCGTGCCCTGACGCGATTTTGATTTCGCATGTGACGTTACTTCAAATTTCTCTGATTGGTTCAGGGTTAACTGCAATCAGTAGGTCACCGAGCTTGCGTAGCTTATTGATTCTTTCTGGGGGTATCGGCATGTACGATCTGTTAGATTCGCTTACTGCAAAAAATGGAATTCGGGCCAAATATAGGCCGCGATATTTGAAATGTTTAGCGCACGCTATACAGACGGCAGCGCCGAGGCTTTAAATAAATTAAATTTTTGGATATCCAAGAGCGGGATGGCTATCTGGTACACCAGGTGGCTGTTGGCCAGCAGTACCGTTACTTTGGATATTTTAAGGATTGGTATGGCGGAGAAGTTGCCGTCTGGCGAGGGGAATTTCGCATTCCCGACAGTGTTGGCTGCTGTTTTCGCCGCGTATAATAGCGTTTCTGGTGGCATAATTCGCGGATAAACTATGCCCTGTGTCACGAAGAGAATTGCATCTGTCAGGACTTCCGTGTCCATTTCAAACTGCAGTAGGTTGTCCTTTACAGCTTGTACCGCACTGCGTATCGCGATCTCGTTGTCCGATGTGATTGATTTGTTTATTAGGATGGCTGTTGTAGCTTCTAGCCTTGTCAACTTTGTATCCAGGTTGGATAAGGCGCGATCGATAATTTCTATTTGGTTTGCCAACAACGCCGCAGTGGTTTTGGTATCATTTGCTATGGCTCTTACGACCTCTTGGATTTCTGCTTCATCGGCTTCTGTTAGCGTGCCAAACAGGAATTTGTGTATTGCGCCGATAAATAGAAGTAGCGATCTTCGTGCGCGGCGTGGTTCATCCCCGATGTTATGTACTAGTAATAAATCTAGCACCCTTCCCGCCGGGCGTACGGCTTCTTTAACCGCTTGTTGCAGCTCCCCAATTTCGCAGTGAGGGCCGCATGCGTACGCCACTAACGCAGTATGCCTTTCTAGCATTTCGCTCGCTTTGAAGTACGGCCGTAGGTCCACTTTCTGGATTATCTTCCAGTCTGTGCTGGACGTGGCGAGCGGTGAAATTTTCTCGGTGATTAAGCCTACGTTTTCTCCCAGTAGGCGAATGAATAGGGCCGATCCGGGGTCAGGGATCGCGTTGAAGTTCTCCTGGCGTTTTCCCGCGGCTACCCTAAAATATTAGTTGGCGTTAGTGTCTATTGCCAGTAGCTCGCTGGTGCTTGTAGCGAGGCGCCGGAGATTGATCTCTTTGGGGTATAAATGTTACGATTTTTTTTGAGCGGCACGTCCGGTGCCGCGAAAAACAAACAGAAGAAAAACGTCCTACTCCTACTCTTCTTCCGACGCGTTCATCTGCCTGGCTAGTTCACTCGGCCGCTTTAATTTGTTTATGTGTATGGTCTTGGTAATGTCGTCGTTGCGTACGGTCACGTTGTGCGTTTTTCTGTTAATGTCGGTGATTTCAAACGGACCGAGGCACTCGATCGCGTCAAGCTTTCCCTTTTTGGGTTCTTTTAGTAGGAAGACGGCTTCGCCCTCCCGGAAGTGTTTTGTGTTAAGTTTCCGATCGTAGTAGTATTTCGACCGGTATTTCGACTGGACCAGATTCATGGCCGCGGTCGTCTGTAACCGGGGGTATCGGCAGGTTATTTTTGTAAAGTATCGCGGCGACACGCTTGTTCATGAATGGGTCGTCAAATAATTCTATTAATTTTGTCCATTCGATCGGTGTCAGCATCTCGAGGTCTCGGATTAATGCTACGCTGTTCAAGCCCCTAGCTATCATGACGTTCTTTAAGTTTCGATCGTCGAAGTGCGCTTTGATGTAAACCCCGATTACGCAAAATCCTTTGCAGTCGATCACGTTTATCTCGCCGATTCCGAACTTTTTGTTTTCTAAGTCTTCCGGGTTAACATAGCCTCGTTCGAAGAGCGCCTCCTGTACTTCCATCGATAAATAATTGTCGGATGAGGTTAGGTAAACTAAATTTTCTTTATACCGGAAGGCGTGCTCGCTCAAGGATTGCAAGCGAACGAAGGGATGGGGTTCTTAGCCCTCGAGAATAGCCCAAGATGGTTTCTCACGTGGAGGCCTGGCTCCGGCCACGTCGTACCGTTTCATCTTTTCGTGCGATAACGCTGCTTGCTCTCAAGGTCGGGCTTGCAAGTATATGCGCGTCCTCACAGTTGTCCCCCGAGTTTATCTGTGGCGGGCTTTCTGGAAGGTTTGGATGGCTTTGGTTGTGCGGAGGGGCGTCTGCGCATGATTTTTCTGAATTATCGAAGCTTGAAATTCTAGTTCTCGGTGGTGAGGCGATAGATGTGGCTGGGTTGAGGACTAGCGACACGTTGCTTATGTTTGGAGATTCGTTCGCAGCATGAGTTGGCTGGGCAGAAGGGTCTGGGCTCGTGCATGTCGCTATTATAATGTTGCTCCCAACGCTCATGGCCGATTCGGCGCCTCCCCTGGTGGCGAGCTTGGTATATCATCCGAACGTACCAGCTCTACGTACGGTTCGGCGCAACGCTTTTTCCGTATGTATGTATGCGTAAGCACGTTGCCCGAGCTAATCGAAGAGTTTTCGGCGGATGGATCCGGTTTACGATCGTAATTTCGTGGTATGCCCGCGAAGTCGAATGGGCCGATGTTTCTGAATTCTGACTCATCAGCGCTCTGATGCGCGCGCGCCTTCGTTCCGCTTCCTGGTTCGGGTGTCTTCTCTCGCGACTGTGGATCTCCGTTTCTCGAAATCTGACCTTCCATTCAGGCAGCTGCGCTCGTTTTTCGCGCGCACGGCGTTTCGCTTTTTTCTAAAGCATTCAACGCTCGCGCGTTGTCGTTCGGGATTTCCGGCGTTTCAATTACCGAACTGTCGTTTGTTTTTCCTTTTTCGGAAGCTACGGATGGTTCTGCTTCGTATATATTAATTTGCAACCCGTCCCTACTCTTGATCCCCTTTTCTTCGATATTTATTACGAGTTTCTTTTGGAATTTACCGTTGCATACCTGCCATATTTCTGGGGTACGAGTTTTGACCGGAGTGCCGTGTGAACGTGGCGCGTGTTCGTTGCGCGGCGTCGGGATTTTATTAGCGTCGGCTCTAGGCGTGTGCATTACGCTCGCCTCGCGTTGGTCCGGATTTCCGGCGTGCATACGTCGAGGAGATTCGGGCGAGCTTGTCTTGCTCCGTATTCATGCCTCGTCAACGATCAAGGGTTTGGTGGGAAATTTAAATGATTGGAGAGGCTCTATTTCTAGCGCAGTTCCTGATGCTTGTATTACGTCACTTTCGTCACTGCTGCTCGTGCTACTGGGCGAGTAGGGCTTGCGCGGTATTTGGCTTTTGTCCTTCGCGTCACGACGCTCAGTGGCGCTACGTAATTTAAATATTCTTTTGCTCGAGAGGGTAGAATTACTCCGCAGCTCGAGCTGTTTGAAACGGCCGATTGTACTGTAATCATAGTTGTATCGGGATCTGACGCTCTTTCCATGTCCATTGCGGCCGTTGATGATTACACGATTCGCGGTGACGCCCTGAATTTGATTGATTCTGCGAGTATTTTCCTTATGCGCTCGCGCTCGGTTTTCGACAATGTATATCTATTTTTACCAGCTTTCTTTAACGAAGTGTTAGTTAAAATGCATCCGAATCTCGTGGAATCATGATAGTCCAATGCGTATGTGAATATACAGTTTTCAATTACGGTAAACCATTGAATTTTGATCAAATCGTCGCCGTGGTAAATGTCGTGAAGCGTGCGGCATAAATAAAAGTCTTCAAATTCGTTTCTTACAGCTAACATTTCTCCGGCTTTGTAAATCTGCGCGGCGTCGTTACATTTTTTCTTTATTTCGCTTGTTTTCCTTGACTCATCGGAGTCTGATACCACTTGTTTCGCTTTTTGATTTTTATTCACGCCTAGCTGTTTGATTGCTCGCACGCGGAAAATTCTGCCCGGCGGTGCGCCGGCTTCCTCGTCCAGATCCGCTTTGATTTGCTTTTCTGCCAATTCGTATAATTCTAGTCGTGGTAATTCGGGATTTGTTTCACCCGGTTTGAGCATTGGATTGCGCGAAAGCGCGTCAGCGTTCACGTTTTTGTTGCCCGGGCGGTATATTATGTCGAAATCATATCCGACAAGAGCCGCTTTTAGACGGTTAAATCTTAGATCTGGTTTTTTCGATGTGATTTCAATTTCAGCTTCCCTCTTAAATTTCGTTAATTGCCCGGAAGTCGGTTACTAGCCTGAATTTTCGGTTACCGTTCGCGTCCGCTTTTTGGGACAATCCAAAGCATTGACGAATAGTCCGAATTTGACGGCACGACGATATTTTGTTCGCGAAGCTTCTGCAGTTCGCGGATTATGTGTACTTTAAGCGCGGGCTGGACTCGGCTGGGACTCATTCTCGGAATCGCTTGATAGTAAACAATCTTTACTGATATGCTTCTGCACTACCCTTCGCGTGAGCGGAGTCATCTTTTGGGTATTTCTATATACGTTCCGCGCGTATCGCATTTGTTCGCTATCCCATTCTGGCTCGCTTTCCACTCCAGTATTTAACTGTTTCTTTCTCGCGCCTAGCCCGAGTACGCCCCGGGCCGCGCCGAATATCCCCGTAGGAGCCATGATTGTTTTCGACAATAATCGATTAACTAATGTGTGTATATAGGAGGGCCCAGAAATGTAAAAGAAGCTGAGACCAATCCTTATTCCGCGAGTTGACTATTTTATCGTCGGGTTGGACGGCACTCCGAGGTATTGGTACGAAAGGGCACGCGACCGGGAATTTGCTGCACGTACGTGAACGTGACAAGCCAAATTGCATCTAGTAAGGAAATCGACTTACATTGCGATGAACAGCGCTGCGTAGCCGGTTCGCATACTCCTGTAGCTGATGACTGATGGTGACCGCTATAGGACCGGCTGGCTGCTGGCTGGGCTGGACGTTTTGCAGTCGCGCGTGTCGACGGCTGGTCCGCATCGACACTGTGCTGCGCGTGGAGGCTGGATGCTCGGGCTCGTCGGCGGCTGGTCCGCGCCAACGGCTGTGCGGCTCTATTTTCTATTTTCTCTTTGAGCTCGTGCTTTCGACTTGCTGTTATCTTTTGATGCGGCACGATATGTTGTGTGCTGAATTTCTCTTCTTTGCGAGGATTGATTTTCTTGTATGTTTCTGGATTTTTCCTGACTGCAGATAGTTTATTGATGCAGTTATCTCTTCTTCTGCGAATCCTCACGCCACAAGGGATACCAAAATGTGAAGAATGGGTGTACACGAGGAGAGAGAAGAGGCAGGGAAGTTCGGTGTCACTGTATTTATTACCCCAAAATATGAGAGCTCCGCTCGCTTGGAGAGTCGCCGGTGGTCTGCCCGCTCGCTCGTCGACGCGACTCGTCGACGGCGAGCGGTTCCACGTGCCGAAGTGCAGCGTTGCACTTCTGCACGCGGAAACTTTCGGGCCGCGGTGTTCTTCCGCTGACGACGCGTCTGGCGCATCGCCGGAAATGCAGGCCATCGGAGATGCCTCCGGAGAGCCCAAAGCTCGTCCGTGACACAAGTCAAGTCTCACCCCGTTACAATATATATATATTTCTACGTTTCTACGTAGAGATAGTTCACTGGTTGTGTATCATTATAGCAGAAAAAGATATCAATACTTTCTGCCGTATAATTGTAATGTTTTGCTTAGAGAACATAAGAGTTCTTTTGTCAGTAGTGCATGAATATGGTGGCCGGTGTAATATTTTGTTGCTTGAGTATATGCGCTTCAAGCGTCTTGCATGCATTGCGTTGAGCGCGGCGCATAATTTGTTGCAATCTAGCCTTGATAAAGTGTGTTTAGTATTTAAAATTATGTGATGTTTTCTTTGTTTTGGATAGCCTGATATCAGTTTGAATTTCTACAGTAGAAATGAAGATGTGAATTAGAGTAGTTTTCGTCAGAATTTCGTAACAATGAACGTATAGTGTCCACCACTGCGCTATGTGTTTACCGTGGCGTGAGTGCGCACGCGTCGAGCCTCTCTCGCGCAATATGCTGAGTGCAGCGCGTAATTTTTTTTTTATTCTAACTTAGTTAAAGTCTGTTTTGCGTCAGAAATTATAAGATATTTTTCTTGTTTCAGATAGCCTGATACTTGTTTGAATTTTCATGTAGTAACGAATGTGAAAATGTGAGTGGTTTTCAATAAAACTTCGTAATAATGAACGTCTAGTGTACATCGCAGTGGTATGCTCTTATTGTGTTGCGAGTGTGCGCGTGTCGAGCTTGTCTTGTGACATATGGTGAGTGCGGCGCGTAACATTTTTTTTCGTGTTCTAACTTAGATGAAGTGTGTTTTGCGTCAGAAATCGTAATATATTTTTCTTGTTTTTATTTATTTTTTTTATTTTTATCTTATCTGTGATTGCTATTGCGGTTACCATTGTAGTTTCTGTTTACTAAATAATGACTACACTATGTTTATATATGATATATATTATATAAATGTACCTGTCATATATCATATAGCACATCAAAAGATTTTGCGCAACAATAATTTTTGATATTTGATTCGTTTTGGAATAGTTGTCATGTATCTTGGATCGAATGATGATCAAAAAAACAGTAACAGTGAGATTTTGCTAAAAGTCATACAATTTCGCTTGTCTTATAAAATTTTAATGTGAAATATTGTCGAATGATTAAATATAATGTTTTATCTATTTTTGATTATTCGTTAATTCTTGAGTTATGCCAAACTCATGTTTCTAATTTTGTTTATTTATTCGTTATATTTAATTTTAATTTTTGTAAACATTGTTTCATTCTAAGTCATTTGTGAGACATGAGCATTAGCATTTCCCTTGCATCTGAAGTTTTAATATAAATAATTAATGAATCTATACAGTAATTATGAAAAGAAATATAACAGGTAATTATGAATAACCATAAACAAGTTACTGTATAGATTTATGATTTTTGAGTTTCGTTCGCAGTGAACGTTATTATCATACATATAACTTCCAACGAATTTGCTATTTAACTGTGTATAATAATTTCTGATATCTTCATGAACAATTTTTAAATATTTAATTGCGTAAATTTAATTGTTAGTTGTGTATGCAATATCTTGAAGCTGGCTTAATACTAATGTTTTACAAATATCCTATTATGTTTAGTTTCTACTACTGCGTCAATTTAATTGTAACGTATTCCATATTTCTATTATTTTAAGCGAAAATTTATAATAAATGATTTTAGCTGCTAGCTTCACTGCTATGCACTCTACATTTTGCGATTTGTCTTCGCATTAGCTTAAAGCTGTGTAAAAATTAATCTATTAAAATAATGACTTAATGCTCGAATATTTTATAACTAAGTCGTTTGAGACTTTGATAGTCTTTAAGAGTTGACTTATGATTTTCTCTACTTTTTTTTACATAAGTGCATATTTTATATTGATGTCATGATTTTAATAGATTTTAACAATGATTAGTTAATCTCTAAATGTTTCCATAGCCCATACCTTTGCATACGTTCCCATATTTCGCTCGCACTGTGCACTTCACAAATCACTATCACTCGGACTGCTGCAGCTGCAGGTATGATCCGCGCAAGAATCTTCTTATGTGTCATAGCTGCTGCTTGTAGGCTGGGTGTTATCTCTCCATGCCGGTGTGGTGTTGGCCTTGACCTCGTGATTTACTGTATGTTGGTTTCGGGATTCAATCATGGGTATCTCGTTCAATGATGTCGCCGAAGCTCGTATGTGAAGCGATAATTGTGTTTGATTTTATTGCGACGGTGGTGTTTATATTGTATCATTAACTTGTGATGAATTTTCTTCTCGTGTAAGGTAGACTTTGTTTCGCCAAATAGAAGTCCTTGTTCATTGTCCTATTGTGTCAGAACAGTATTTTGCATCGAGTTTGCTCCTGTCCTACGGGTAGACCGTGTTTCATCTGAGTCAGAGCCGTTTGTGTTTGAAATTTTATTTTGTATGTAACATCGTTTTGGTCACTGGTGGCTCCTTATTATATATGATATCGTGACAACCATGGCTCTGACTTGTTGTGGGATCGGCTGTTCTGCGCTGACCACATTGCTTATCAGCTTCGCGTAACGAAGCTGTTAGGAGAGTGTATATTGCCCTTTTAAGTTCTATATACATGTGTTGTGGTTCTAAAACTCCTAAAAAAAACATTAGTCATGGGGAACCCCCCTTGAAATTGCGCATTTTTATATAATTGTATGCTTCAAAATAATAAACATATAATAATTACTGTTTTTTTAATATTCAATTTTATAAATCTAAAAAGGAATATTTTTATCAATATTTGATTTATTTTAAAATCATGTTTATAATAAGCTGTATGAAAAAAATTAAAATATCGTATTGTTTTTTGTTGAAATGGCAATTCAGTTCTACTTAAGAGACATAGAATAATTAACACAAATAGTGATCTATCATCTGATCGCGTCGTCATATTTTTTTTTTATGTATTCAACGGCACTGTTGCCCGCCCTATGGCATCGATAAAAATTTATTTGACCTGTTAAGGTCGACCATGGTGGTTTTTCTCTTGGTGGTCTGGCTCTAATGGCTAGATACTGTTTTATATGTTTTGTGTAGTTTTCGGAGTTATTTATTCTTAGATTTTCTTTCTTGTATTTGTAAAATTGCACTACATAATTATCACTTACTTCTTTATGTTGCAAGCAAATATTATTTTCCATTTTGTAGTTTAACATTTTTGAATATGACTTGTTGTCGTTCATTGTTTGAGGAATACTTGCATGTTCAACCTATTGACCATTGTTTTGTTGTATTTATTTATATATTGACGATAACTTTGAATGTTTGATTCTGGTTCCATTGATATACAGTGTTCATCAATATTATTATTTTGTATGCTAGAAATACTGTTCATTTTTAAATCTTGACTAGATATCCATATGATTTGTAAATGTTTATTTTCTTCTTTGAATGAAGTCATTTCATGTGATTTTAGAGGTGATAAACTTTCTTCTATAAATGGGAAAAGATCATTTCGTAATTGTAAGTATTTTTGAGAGGCACTTACGCTCTTATTGCATTAAATTGATTTGTCGCATACGATACGTTCCTCTGCATTGAAGGGATATTTATCGTGAACAAAATGTATATTGTGAATGAGGTCCTTTATAACCTGTTTTAATGTTCCCAGTATCTCTGTTATGTGACCACTTACGCAAAGGAATATTCGTAATAATAATTCCGAATATTCCGTCGAGAAAGTTCTACACACAAAAGGTACGGCGAGACTCAAGGCCACAAAAGTATCAAGTTGCTTAGAATCTCGCTGACCTAAACACCTTCCCCGCTGAAGGACAGCTGCGTTGCAATTTCGGCGCTCAATTAGTTGCCAGGCCCCGTAAGGCCTAATGAGTGCAACGAGCGCTGACGCTGTGACGTAGCAGAGAGAAAGCGGGCTTGGGAATAGCGTGGGAGGTCCAAAAGACTTCCGAACGTCTCCAAGCCACGTTACCCTGGTATTCCGTGATCAAAACAAACCCCCACTCCTCCTCTGTGAAGTGGGACCAGTCTTGACGTACCATAGTCCGGAGGAGTATACATCTCTCTCTCTCTCTCTCTCTCTCTCTCTCTCTCTCTCTCTCTCTCTCTCTCCCTCTCTTTGGTGAGTACAGTTGGCCCTCTTCTGTTGTAGATAGTTGCACGCTTCATTTTGCAACCTTCACGTCGATATATAAATCGCCGAAGGCTGCAATTTTTCTATCTCATCTTTTCGACCAAACTTTCTACACTGCTCCTAACCTGCAAATCTGTTCCGCTTGGCTTGACTTGTTTTCGCACCTGCACGGCGTCTTTTTCTCTCCGCAATCAACATCGTGGCGACATCTACTGCATTGCGGGAGAATCCTCAAGGCGTCTTCACACTGTTTCGAGGTCGGTACTTTCACGTTCTCTCCACTAATACGCCATCTAGCCGTAAGAGTCACACCATCTACTCTTTCACTCCGTCGATAACTTACAATCCTCCAACGAATATCTGCTTTACCGACTGCCAGTTATCGACGAAAAATGAGTGTAAACGGCGAGAAGAACGTGGAAGTGCCTTTTCAACAATGCAACAGCTGTAGACAATCCATACAGCATAAAGACCCGAAAAGGTATAAATATTGTGGATTATACTTCCACATCAAGTGCCAGAACGCCGTCAACGTCAGGGCTATAGTGGTAAACGACAGGCAGATAATAGCTTATCCCACTTGTGCAGAGAGCAACGGCAAGGGAAGCAAAGTGAGGACAAAATCCACATCTGTTGCAACAACTGTGACGGGAGTAACTGCAACAACAGCAGCGGGCAAGGGTACTCCCAAACAGCAGCAACCGGCGAGCAAAAAGACGAGGTCAGCACCACCATCAGCCAACACTTCGCGGAATCCCTCACCAACCCGCTTGGCCGGCGCAACGACACCTATGCCGTCCGTTGAGGTGGCCTTGAGGGACATTCGCGGAGCTTTAGATGACATCCGCAACGCTCAAACGGAGTCCCTCAAGACCCAGAACATCGTGTCAGAGAGGATCTCCAAGATTGAGCAGCGTCTGGGCCTGCTGGAGAAGCGTCTTAAGGCCCTCGATGAGCTGCCTGCACTCAAGACTCGCATACAAAATGCTGAGTCCACCATCACCGAGCTGCAGGCACAAATTCAAGATCTCTCATCGAGGAGCCCGACAATGCAGCAGGACAGCAGCAGCACTGTGTCCAACGTTGCGGAGATTTGCAGTCTGCGCAGTGAATTGGCAGAGGTCAGGAGGCGACAGGAGCAGACCTCCAACAGTGTGGTTGTTGTCACGGGCCTGCACTACACCCGCGAAACCTCGCTGCATCTCCTTGCATTCTCAGTCGTGAGCGCGCTTGACCCCACGGTCCTCAGAAGGGACATAGCATCAGTCAGGACCATGGGGAGACTTGATGCAACCAACAACTCCGCCAGGGGTGACGTCAGACTGCCACCACTAGCCGTCATCTTATCTTCAAGTGCGCTTGCACGCTCGATCGTCATCGCCAAAGCCCGGAAACGTAAGCTGCACACCAGCGAATTGGACGCCACCTTGCTGGAAGAAGCTAAAACTCTGAGCCCTGACCATCAAGGGTTCGTAAACATCAACGAGCTGCTTTCCTCTGACGTCCACAAGCTGCGTTCGAGGGCCAGGCTGGAGGCTAAGAAGAGGCAAGGTTGCCGAACGTTCATCAGAGATGGGAGACTCTACATGCGCTGCAACGACGACAGTAGAAGGTGGTAGCGGGCTACCATCATTAACACCGACGCTGAGCTGGAAACTTTTTTAGCCCGGCTTCCGCTCGCTGCCGACATCGTTCAACACAGAGGCTACAACACAAACACATCATTCCACCACATCCGCCATCAAGCTCATCTGACATGTCTTCATCCAGCTCTAAGGTATCTCTGTCCGAAGGTCTACGAGTATGTCATTTGAATGGTCACATTGAGATGATCGGGCTTTTCTTATCCACTCGCTCTCCATTCCACGTAATAGCTGTTACTGAGACCTGGTTGAGCGAAAAGGTAACGTCCATCCCTACACTGGATGACTACCTACTGTACAGACGGGACAGAAACAGAAACGGAGGAGGTGTGGCCCTCTACATACACAAATCACTGACGGCTAGCGTTATTCCATCATCTGATGGTGAATGGTCTGGCAAGCCAGGTAAGCCTGAATATCTCTTCTGCGAGGTATCGGCAAAGGGAATCACTCCGATCTTCGTGGGGGTTGTGTATCGTCCTCCTCACGCTCCATTCTTCCAAGGCTCTAACTTTATAGACCAGCTAACAACCCACATGCAGCACTACTCCACGAAGGTCATAATGGGAGACTTCAACTCTGACCAGCTTTCTTCATCTGAAGATGCCAAGTTCATCAAGGCCTTCATTGATGAAAATTCCATTTCTTCTGTCCCCTATGGTGCAACGCATCATAAACAGATACCTGGCTTGACTTGTGTCTAATCGACGAGTAGGATCGCCTGCTGTCACACTGGAAGACAGACTCACCTTTCATCAACTGAGATGACCTTATCACGGCCACTTTCGACGTACAGATTCCACGATACGTATCTAACACATACTCCTACAGAAACTTTAAGGGAATTAGCGCCGAGAAGCTAAGGGACTTTCTTAGCGCATGTGACTGGTCATCTCTCATCGCTTCATCACTTGACGAATGCATCGCTACACTTAACGCTAACCTCACTAACGCCATTAATCATCTCGCCACATTACGGACTGTGACACCGAGAAAACAGCGTCCCCCGTGGTTCACCACGGCTCTTCGTGACCTTGTATCTGAGAGGGAGAGACTTGACAGGCGTTTCAGGGACTCCAGGCTTGATTCAGATCTCCGCTTATACAGACTAGCTAGAGACAATGCTCACAAACAGGTCGAGGAAGCCAGGCTGAATTATTACTATTCACGCCTGTCAACCTTGACTGATGTTGCCGAGATCCGGAGAGAGCTGGAGAAACTTGGAATTTCTGCCACTAAGGCCCCTTTGCCACCTCGCTTTAGCACAGATGAACTCAACAAGCATTTCAGCTCGATCTCCAATCATCCATTAGCTCCTGCTGTTGAGGATTATCTTCTAACTCTGGAAAGTCTTGACTTCCCGGAACATTTCGAGTTCAGCACCATAACGGAATCGGACATGTTGGCTGCAGTATCGCACTTCGACACCCCGGCCAGGGGAAGCGACGGCATCCCTCAGGTTGTTATCTCAAAAGCACTGCCAGTTCTCGCTCCTCTACTATGTCACATTTTCAACCAGTCTCTGAGCGAAAACCGTTTCCCATCTGCCCGGAAATTGTCACTGGTGCGTGCACTCAACAAAGTCAGTTCACCAACAGCCCTGACTGACTACCGTCCGATTTCACATCTGTGCTTTCTCTCCAAGGCCCTGGAGTGGCTGATGCACAGGCAAGTCTCGCAATACCTTGAATCAAGGCTCTTACTAGACAACTATCAGACAGGCTTCCGCACTGGCCACAGCACTCAGTCTGGCCTATTTAAGCTAACTGATGATGTCAGGGTCGGGATAAACAAAAAGAAAGTGACACTCCTTCTTCTCGTTGATTTTAGCAAGGCGTTTGACACTGTATGTCACGTCCGGCTCCTGAGGAAGCTAACCACTTTCGGCTTCTCTAAGCAGGTTATCCGCTGGTTTGCCTCCTATCTCACTGGGAGAGAGCAAGCCGTCATTGGTGACAATAGCGAGCGTTCCTCTTCGCAGCGTCTTAACATCGGCGTCCCGCAGGGCTCCGTTTGAGGTCCCCTGCTGTTCGCATTGTACATCAACGACATCGGTTTCTGCCTAGACTCCGATATTTCCCATCTTATTTACGCGGATGACTTGCAAATTTACAGTCATTGACGCCTCGAGGAGCTTGATTCTTTATCAAACAAGATGAATGCTAATGCCGAGAGGATAACAGGCTGGGCTGCGCAAAACAAGCTTAAACTTAATGTTACTAAAACCAAAGCAATTGTCCTGGGCTCCCCTTACTACATAAATCTACTTCCCTCTACAGCTAACACTTTCATTAATATCGGGGGTGCCCAGGTCAGCTTTGAATCCTCTGTGCGTAATCTGGGATTGGTGCTTGACTCTAAACTCTCGTGGAAGGAGCACGTTACAGAAGTGTGTAAACGTGCTCACTCGCTAATGTACAGGCTTTACTTTTTTAGAAAGAGTACCAAACTCAGATTGCGCAAACCTCTCGTGCAAGCGCTCCAATTTCCGCTAATCGACTACTGTTCTCTTGTATACTGTGACTTGACGCAGGAACTCGACTTAAAACTACAGAGACTCATGAATATAGGAATCCGGTACATCTATGGTGTAAGGAGAGATGAGCACATCTCCCCTCACAGGCGGGAGCTGCAGTGGCTAACCACTGCCGGACGCAGGAAGTACTTCACAGTCTGCTTCCTTCGTAAAACGTTTAACTCGGTCGTACCATCATACGTACTGGCCTTCTTTGACTTCCGCGTCTCGCTCCGGCCTGGGAGGGGCAATCTGAGTGACCTCTGGAAATACCTGCCATCGCGACTGAGACGCTGAGGAACTCGTTTCATATCAGCGCCTCATACTTATGGAATAGCCTGCCATCTCACATCAGAAACACCTCATCTACTGTCACCTTCAGAAAACTTGCTAGACTTTCTACTCGAAAACACATAACTCATACACATTCATGCACCTTTTATTCTTTGGTCCCATTCCCGAAAACTCATCCCTGAAAAATATTCATGCACAAATCTACGATTTGTCTATTGTCATATAAAATACTATTCTTTGATTTTTCTAGAGGTTATTAGTTCTAAATAAAATTAAAAGAGTATTTAAAATACTATCATTTATTCTTAAGTAAAACAAAAAATATACTTACAAATGTACAACAAATTTTATTTATTTTTATCATTTTATTATTCAGTTCTTAATTTTTTATTAATTTCTTTTTATTAGAACTAGCCAGTAAGTTTTTTCGGCTTTCATCAACAAACTGAAGAAGATACTTTTTTTGTTCTTTATTTGAGAACGGAAACTCACATATTCTTCAGCTAAATAAACTGCCCTTTCGGCACAATCGTTCACTACCATGAGGTGTTTTATTTTTTCGCGACAATCTATGTACGAAGGATTGTTTTCCCATAACCTACATTCATATTTCAAAAACTCTGTATTCAAATTGAACCTCATAAAATAGTTCAAACTTTGATTATTTGTAAAATAATCGAGGGTTTTGTCGTTTAATGCCCTCATGCCCTGCTCAGACGTGTCAAATCTTTTTACATTTTGATCTTCATCATCCGACGGATGGCTTTGCAGTGATTCTACAATTTTCTTTTTTACGGTGATTTCAACATTATTGTCTAAGAGAGAAATAACGCTGAGTTCTGGTGACAAATACTACAAGTGGTTTCGAAATTTACGTAAAGTAGCATCAGATATGTCTTTATCTACATCATCGAAATTAATTAATTTTATCAAATTAAAATCATTGTTTGGAGCGGTAATAGCAGAAGGAACAGTGTACCATGAAGTTCTAATAGTTTTTTATAATCACATCGGGGCTGCTGTTCTTGTAAAAATTATTTATATATTGAATTAAATGAGGAATTTCACTCTTCGAAGATGTCTCTAGTCCAGCTAATCTATTTTCGTAAGAATCGTGATCTAAATTCAGCCATTCATCTCGAAACATTTTGAATATTGGCACATTAGGACCAATAGTGCCAGGAAATTTTGTTTCGAATGCTGCTCTCAATAAAAGCTCAAGAATATGACGTCGACATGCTAAATAAATCAGATCTTTTTCCATTAACTGCTCTAAGATTACCGCTGTACCACCTTTGAATCCTAAATTTACATTCGCTGTGTCACAGCACAGTGCATTTGTTAAGCTTAATAATCCCCAATCTTTTAAAGATGCATAAATTACTGAAGCTGTTGTAGTCGCTTTCTGGTCTTGCAATGCAGGTACATTTATAATTTTTATAAATTTATCACTGGATACCAAAATTGGCAATCAATCTATTTTTTTGCAAGCCATTTCATCCGAAATGAGTTAGACATCCCAGTGAACAACTAAAAAATTTACGAAAGTGTGTCTAGAATAATCTGCTTCATTTTTTCAAATTCAGTCTTTCTTATTTTAGCCCTTGCTATGTTGATAGATTTTCGATTGAGGATCAAACTGTTGACATTAATGTTCAATGCATGGTTAACAAGGCTGGTTATAAAAATAGCATCTCTGTCAGAAACTTTGGCCTTATCAAAAGCTGCAACAACTTCTGGAGTCATGACGTTAATAGTCCCTCTTTTATATTTTTTTCTTATAGTTCCTTCCTATGCCAGTATAAATATTACCAGAACTTTGCGAGCTTATACATGTCTCTTCACTGGATGTTAGTTGCTGCCAGGTATCTAAACCTAAAAACATATATGATATAATTTATTAAAAGTACTTTTACTCCCTGAAACAATTTCTTGCATATTCTTAATATTAAAATAATATACAGGGTGACCCAATTTAAACGGGCACCGCTCATAACTCGTCAGGGACAGCCACAATCGAAAAAATGGTGGAGACCAAAGTTGTAAGATATCGAAGGGGCAACCCGATGGTGACCTTGGATTTGACCTTGAACGCGTTTTTCAAGGTCATTTGAAGGTCAACTTTGGGTTTTTAAATAGGAACCCCATTCTTTTATTGCGGGAATAGAAAGAGCGGTAAATTTTACGTTCAGAATGGTATGTTCGGTTGCGGCACTGAAGGTCATCTCAATGTCCTGCAGCCAGAATGAAACCCCGCCTACGT
>JAZHPH010000125.1:245490-259238 GCA_037356405.1 Nasonia oneida | reverse complement strand
TGGATTTTCAGGTCCTACAACTATGCTCTCTACCACTTTTTTTTAATTTGGCGTTGCTAGAGGAATTACGTAGGCGGGGTTTCATTCTGGCTGCAGGACATTGAGATGACCTTCAGTGCCGCAACCGAACATACCATTCTGAACGTAAAATTTACCGCTCTTTCCATTCCCGCAATAAAAGAATGGGGTTCCTATTTAAAAAACCAAAGTTGACCTTCAAATGACCTTGAAAAACGCATTCTAAGTCAAATCCAAGGTCACCATCGGGTTGCCCCTTCGATATCCTACAACTTTGGTCTCTACCATTTTTTCGATTGTGGCTGTCCCTGACGAGTTATGAGCGGTGCCCGTTTAAATTGGGTCACCCTGTATAATTAAATACTAAAGTGTACATAACTTTTAAAAATTAGCCTTAGCCTAATTTGAAATTTGGTACGCTTTAAGATTTCATAAAAAAGAAAGATTTTTATCATTAAAATAATTTTTAAAGCGTATGCAAAAGTTATAAACATTTTAATTTCCCTTAATCTGCATATTTTTTCTTGCACTCTTAATTGTATAAGACTGACGGTTCAGAATTTGTTAAAATTTGTCAGGATTTTTGTCAAAATACTAATGAATAATTTTACTGCTTGTAAAGAAGTATTCGGAGCCTGTGAGCGTAGTAATAATAAAATGAAACTTTAGCATACTTAACCTCAGGAAATGAATCAAGTCAGCTTCTGTGTGAAACTTTTTATTGATAATTATGGTAATTAGAATTGCTTAATGAGACTATATAATCATTATTGTTTATACCTTGACATATGCAACTTATGTTATTAAGAATATCCCACGACTGAATAAGAAATAAAATATCGACTTGCTTTGACTTGCGACGTTTGTATAGTCGTACCTTAAAATAAATTTACAACCAATTTCTATTTGTACAGATAAAAATTGAAAAATAATTGTATATAGATCTTACCACCTTAGTTGATTTTTTGACATATTCAAATAATAATAGATATAACCAGAACAAATAGAAACGTTTTTAGATTTGATTAGGCTCAAAGCGAGAAATAGTTTTTTAACGCATTCATCCAGCTTTTGCATTGATGTAAAGTTAACACTTACTTGGTACTGTCTTAGTCTCCGAGTGAATATTTGCATTTTTACTACCACCAGAAACATTAACGGAACTATGATGTGAAGTTATATTAGCACCTTCACTAATCGTTGCATTTTGGCTAAATGTTTGGCTAAGAGCATCATTTGCCTGACATTTCTATACAGTCTAGCATAGCTAATTTATTTTTTATATATACAACTGGTTTAGAGAGAAACTCATTTTTTACTTTATCATTTAATGACCTAAGTATTTTGATTAAATCATTTTGGAATACGTCAAATACATTAGACATTTGCCCAAGAAACTTAATGACTTTCTTACTCTTATTATCAAATGTTTTTACTTCCGTATAGGAGTAATACAATTTACGTAACTTTGCCACAGAATGATCTATTCTTCTCAATTTTATTAACGATTCTTCCCATATATTTCTTACTTCTTTTATCACAACCTTAAGAGCATCAACTAGTTTAGATTTATCAATCTGAGTTTTGAACAGTAGTCTTCTAAGAGCATCTGAATTAGATGGCAGATAATTTTTATCAAATTCTGAAATCAACATGTCAGTTATATTAAACAGATCCAAATTCTGTTGATTAGAAGCCATTTTTCATCTCTACGCAGGGATCTGCTAAATTTTTTTAAAAAGAATATTGAAAGAATGTAATGAATATCAAAATTATAACAGCTTGCTAATAAAAGCAGTAATTAATGAATCAGTCTAGTGTTTTGCATTCAATTTAAAACCTTGGTACACTGTTTACATTCGCATATGTTTCCTCATTCAGAAGTTATTTAAATTCATTTGTTCCAATGAGCAGAGAAATTATTAAGAAATCCGGAATGGGAGAAAGGGAATCCACTAAACTTTTTTGCGCTCTAAAGTCAGCGTTTAGACTCGCGGAATTTCGATTTTCTTAGCGAATGAGCATATCTCGTAGTCGATAAAACCTATAGACGTAAAAATACGACAAAATTAAAGATTTCATCTCTACTTTTGGGCAGTATAATAACTTACATCCATATAATACTTTACATCCATTAGTTGTAACACATCGATATTCTCAAAAAACAGGAAAAATAAGAACGTTTCTCTGAATTTTTTAATAATTTAGGAGCTGAACCTTAGTCAAAAAAAATTTATTTCACTC
The DNA here is from genome assembly GCA_037356405.1 of Nasonia oneida. Taxonomy (NCBI): domain Eukaryota; kingdom Metazoa; phylum Arthropoda; class Insecta; order Hymenoptera; family Pteromalidae; genus Nasonia; species Nasonia oneida. Next base: position 256,976 of record JAZHPH010000125.1, on the reverse strand, counting down.
AAAGAGATAATATAAGAGATATCAGGGTTCGAAAAAAATTTCTAGAGAAATGGGAACCTAAAGGTATGAAAATTGTAAATAAATGCGCAAAAAATCGTTTTTTAAAAATTAGGTCGTGTTAAAAACTTTTTTATATATATATTTATTTATTTATTTATTTATTTATTATTTATTTATTTATTTATTTATTAAACCAAGATGATAGCTTACATAGTATACCTTAAGAATACGCATACCAGCAAGCCTTGTAGAGGTAAACTAAATTACCTGTGTACAAGCTTGGTATATAACAGAAAAATAAAAAACTTAAGACTAGTACTTAAGACTAAAGATAGTTACATTATCAAAATCATTTCAACAACAATAAACACTATTTACATTTTCTTTTCTTAGATTTTAACAAATTTAACAATTTAAAACTATCTGGAAAACTAAGTATTGGTTTTGATCCAATACTTAATTTTACGTTTTGCCGCGGTTTTGCTTATATCTAATTCCTTGAGCTAAATAATTTACAATGCACTACCAAATGTGGTAGTGCATTGTAAATTATAATAGCATTATTATAACTGTTTTTATCACTGACTCGTTTTTTGCTCTTAGGTATAATTAAACTTTTCTTTCGAGTAATACTTGTAGACATTTGGAATTGAGTTTTGAGATCTTGATAATGGATTTTAAGGGATTCGAAATTAAATACTTGCTCTAGGTTTAATGGACTATCTTGTATACTAAAAGTATTTTTGTTGATAATCTTGAGAAATTTTCTCTGTAAACTTTGTAATAAATCACGGTTATTTCTATATGCACCACCCCAGGCGACTATTCCATAGCTAATTATGCTGTGGAAGAAAGTATAATATATCATTCTTAAAGTTTCTGTTGACATAGTGTGTGATAGTTTGTGAAAAATATAGACTAGATACTTTGTCTTTTTTATTATATATTGGATGTGTTTATCCCATTTCAGATTGTAGTCAATGACAATTCCCAAGTATTTGTAATACTCAACTCTAGCTATCTTTCTATTTTGAATTCTTACATCAATAAGTTTCGGTACACTATCGTAATAGCTTCCAAATGTCATACTAACTGTTTTTAAATGTTGCTAAAATTTTAGCAACATTTGATATAAGTAAGATGGGCCTATAATTGGTAATGTTATGTTTTTCCCCTGATTTATATATCGGAATGATTTCGGCCTTTTTTTAGTACATCGGGCCATATAGCTTTTTCAATGTACAAATTAAAAATATGCGTTAATGGTACCGCAATATAATTACTAATCACTTTCAAGGACTTAGCGTTTATTTTGTCCACACCACCATTTTTTATTTTCAATGTATTGATTATGTTTTTTACTTCATTTATATTTGTGGGTTTTAGAAAGATTGAGTTAGCATTATTATCCGGTAGTCTGTTTTCAGCATTATTGGGTTGCACGATACCATTACTCAATTTTTAGCCGATCTCACAAAAAAACTTATTGATTTATTTATTTATTTATTTATTTATTTATTTATTCAATATTAAATGGGCCAGAATACCCTTTACAAGAATATGGTTACATAATTACAAGAGAAATACAGAATTAAGATTCGGATAGGTCAAAAGCTAAAGACGAAGTTCTTCAGCTTAGACCAAAATTGCGGCAGTGCGGAGATATCTGAAACGATCCGCGGAAGAATATTCCAAGACCTTCTCAGTCTGTTAATAGTGGAGAAGAAACCAAAGTTTGACGAAGATGACTCTTCTTGGAGAGGTCGATGATTACAGAGAGAATAAGCTAGTTCCCTTATGTTGAATTTAGCCGTAATTGCGTCGCAAGAAACGTAGTCATAGATGACCTTGAAGGATAGCAGGCAGTGATAATGATGTAGACTCATGATGGTCGGCAGATTAAAAAACTGAGCCAGTTTCCTGTAGTCGTGTTCGAACCTACTCATAGATAGGGTGATTATTCTTGAAAGCAAGAAACCTGATAATACGATGCTGAACGGATTCAAGCCTCGCAGCCGAAACTTTGGTAAATGGAGACCATATAGGAGAACAGTAGAGTAAGATAGGTAGGACTAGATATCTGTACAAATTGTTGATTGTGCTATAATGCTTAAAATCAGACGTAGTCCGTTTAATGAAACCGATTTGCCTGCATGCCTTCGAGGTCACATAATCAATGTGAGGACCAAAAGTAAGCGCCGAGTCAAAGCGAACACCTAGGTCCCTGACGACATTAACTCTATCCAAAACACTGCTACCCATGCGGTAGTCAAAGGAGAACTGCCGCAGGCCCCTATAAAACGATATAACATTACATTTATTAATATTTAGAGGCAGGCCATTCTCCCTCGACCACGACACAAGAGCATCCAAATCCGACTGAAGCGATTCTAAGTCCTCCCGGAACCTCACACATGAAAATAATTTTACACCATCGGCGTATATGAGTATGCGCGAATGCTTAACACAGGAAACTAGATCATTAATATAAAGACAAAAATAAGCGGCCCCAAGTGCGATCCTTGAGGGACACCTGTGGTAACACTGACCGTAGACGAGACACAATCATTAAAACGAACCGCCTGGGAACGACCAGAAAGGTACGACGCTAAAAGAGAGTAAAGGACACCACGCACACTAAAATTCCAGAGTTTTGACAGCAGTCTGACATGATTGACCTTATCAAAGGCCTTGGACATATCGGTGTACAAGGCATCAACCTGCAAACGTTTAGCAAGAGCCTCAGAGAGAAAATCGTTGAATACAAGAAGATTGGTGAGCGTGGATCTTCCTTTAATGAAACCATGCTACTCGTCCACAAGCCGAAGGGTGAGAGCACTAGCAAGCTCTTCCGTAATTAAGGCATCAAGTACCTTGTATAAACAGCTAATAATGGAAATGGGCCTGTAATTGGCAACATTGTGTCTGTCACTCGACTTGTGGACAGGCAGAATGTATGGAAGCTTAAAGCTACTAGGAAAGACTCCGGAAGACAGGATCTTATTAAAGAGTTCGACTATAGGTTTCTCAAGGACCGACCAGCAGCACCTGACGAAGTGAACTGAAATGCCATCTGGACCAGGATTCGCGTTGAGCTTAAGGCCCTGAACAATCGAGCGCACCTTAAGCGGGGTGGCTAGAAAGCTTGGAACAGGCCCCAAGCCATCGCAGCGGTCAAGAATAGACGCAGAGTTGCTACTGTACATAGATGAGAAGTGAGAAGAAAGCGCATTCGATATGGACAATTCATCGTACGCAAAGCTGCTACCTGAGTACATGTACGCAGGAAGACCTGATTCATTACGCAATCCCTTGACATAGGACCAGAAGGCACGAATGTTGTATTTGATCTTGGCTTCGGTGGCCTCAATAAAAGCACGATACATCGACCTAGATAAGCGAACGCAAATGGCTCTCAATCGCTTAAATTCAATTTCGAGAGAGGAATCTAGATTTCTTCCAAAGACTATGAATTCTTTTTTTATCAAAAATCGCAGTGATGAGTTCGCCGTCATGTATATAAAGATTTTAGATCTCGCGCGCTCGTATATTGCGCGATTAGAATTTTGAGGATAGCAAACGACGTCAGCGGCGACGCTAACAGTTTTTGTCAAACAGTATAGCAAGCCAAGCAAGACCCATCCAGTCGTAGCTGAAATTTCAAGCCTGCTCCTATTACTATCAACTCGATTTCATCTGCGACTGCATGGGTCTTGCTTGGCTTTCCTATACTGTTTGACAAAAATTTAGATTTACGACCACCTACTTAAACACATTAAGCCGCCGATAATGGCTTAAACTTTGAACCAATATTATTTAAAAATTAATATTCTTGCATTATTATTTCTTGAGTTTTTGGATTATTTTTTATCAATTTTTCAAGCCCTGCCCAAGCTTACTATGACCTTTCATTACTGAGATAGTTTTTTATCTTTCAAGCTGCATTACGATAAAATTTTTAAACATTCTTGAAAAATTCTTGCACCTACGTGTTCTCAAATCTTTAAATTATATGCTCAATTTTTTGCAATCGTTTATCAATATCATTTTTTAGAAAGTGTCTAGTCTCCAAAGTTGGGCTTGAAAAAGTCGGTCAAAAAACTGCATTTTTTTACCTTCTAGCTGCCACTATAATTGCAATTTGGAAGTTTATTAAACCCAACCTATATCATTTTAATACCGAATAGTTAAGCTTCAATGAACAGTCAATCCCAATAGTAAGCGATTTTTTTTTCTTCAAGATATTCAATAAAGAAGCCAGAGGACTATCTTTTTTTTAACCGATAGTAGTGTACACATGAATGGGCTTGACACACAAAGATTGCAATACACGAATCCATACAGCCTTCAGCGTTTGTGTGTACAATAAAGTGCAGCAATGGTCAGTGTTCGAATACTCGAAAATAAATGAAAGTAAAAGCAGCTTGGTTAACGCACACAAAAACCCATCGCAGCCCGGAGATGGCTCTTTATCGGGATAAATTTCTTGTCAAACACATCCGCTGTATAGACTTAACGTTAATCCCAGTAGTAAGCGATTTTTTTTTCTTTGAGATATTCAACAAAGAAGCCTATTATTTTTTTTTTAACCGATAGTAGTGGTGGTGGTGGTGGTGTGGATATAATGAGGAATTATTCGGAGATGTCGGATTCGATGCTTTGCAAGCGTGAGACACGGCTCGATGCTTTGCAAGCGTGTGACACGGCTCGATTTTTTCCTTTGAACCGAGCTGCTTGATCGAATGTTTACATATACAAAAGCCGCGGATTTATAGGTTTATTATTTTGTCTGGCTTATATTTTTCCAGCCTAGAAAAGACGTCCGCACGTAAAACCACGCAAATCGATCCACCAGGTATACGACGGTATAAAAATGTAACTGTAATAGTGCAATATAACATAACTGTGTTAATCGTCTCTCGAAGCAAGACACACACGCGCGGCGGTGACAAATCGGCCGCTCCTACAGCTGCTTCACTCGTGCGCAGGGTTGGACTCGCTCGCGATCGCATGTAGATTTATTTACAGCATACGACGACGTCGACGTCTTTCACCCACGCAACGCTCCTCCTCTTTCCCTCTTGCGAAATTCTGCAAAAATTTCAACAAACAAGCGCTCGCCGCGAACTGTGCATACTGTCGCTCCTTATTTCTCTTTCTTTTATTATCATTCTTTCCCTTGCGGCTTTTGGCACTCAAAATTTCGCCCGCTTATATGGACGGCGATACAGATATACCTTACGTGTGTTTGTTTGAACAACAATGATCCGCGGGCTAGAGGCCTTTGTTCTCAAAATTCCACAAACACATACTTTATCAGTAATAATTGTTCTAAGAAATTTGATAAAAAATAATAAAGAGTTTGTAAATTGTTCTTATCAGGATAAAAATGCAAAATAAATAGTTTTTTCAACCTCTTCCTCCCTAGGTCAGCTGCCGCGTCAGACTGCGAAAATGAGTGGTGTCTAGAGGACTTTAATCTAAAAATTCTAGAAATACACGCTTTTTCGTAATAATTGGTTAAAGGAGATCAATTAAAAATAATAAACATGTAACACATCGGAGTAGGAATATAAATATTAGACAAAGAAGATTGATGGCGCCTTAGTAGAATGATCTTGACACTTCGATTATAACAAATACATGCATCGTCAATGCTTATTAGATTCGTAGAAAGTTAATGACTGATCTACTGCCTCAACCACCATCTTCTATTTCTACATGTAGAAGAATAGCAGAGCAACGCGGCTGAGGTTATTGATTTTTCGATTTTCCACCGATTCGAGGAATTTTGACGAATGGGTATACGAGCCAACGTTTTCCGAATATTAGGTAAATAAAGTTCTGAAATTTCTAACGTTTTTTATTTTTAGAAATTACTCCACCATAAAATTTTTATGTGAAATTTTTGCTTATATAAAACTTTATGTCAAGTACACACTGTCTATATAGCTACCAGTAGGTACATGTTTATGATTGTTTAGCTACATTTTCGTTAAAAGCATCGCTGTGTTTTTTCTCACTTTAACTGTGAGCAGTAACGCCTTTCTTACAGCTCTCTGTTAGGAGCATAACCAGGATTATTACGAGCCAAAAAAAGAGTCGGCGAGCTTTATCTCGCGCACCGCCGCTGTGTGTTTTGCTTCTGTTTCGGCTTCCTGTTATTTGTTATTGCGCAAGAACTGCCTCCGCTCGCGTAATGAAATATAACCGATGCACGATGTACATAGAATACAAGCATTACATTTACAAAACTTTGTTTTCGTATGCGGATACATCGCTGATATCGCACACCACACCTGATGTGACATTGAAGCGCTTTTTGAAATGCAGCGAGCGTTATAAGGCAGAGAGTGTGTCTACGAAAATAAACAAGCTCTCGGAGCTGGAAACATTGTTGCACATGCGCGATCGGGATTTCCAAAAAAGCAGATAATAACTTACCAGGAAAACGAATTAGGCGCTGATGCTAGACAACCAGCCGATGCGGAGGATCTTGAGATAGCGGAGACGACGAGAGAAGGATTGCGCGAGCGAAGCGAAAGATGAAAGCGAGATAAAGAATAAAATTCCGTTCCGCCGTTTCAAAAGAATAAATCGCACAGTTTATTTTTTTATGTACGCGACTCACGACGACGACGACGACGACGAGTTTTATGCTCACAGTGCATTCCTTAAAAAAGGATGTACCATGGAAATGGGATAAAGGTAAGGATATAAATAAATAGAAGATAACTATTTTAATGCTCACTAATGATCAATTATTTATTCAACACTAACGTGATGAAAATTGTGTTGAAAAAAAAGATCACACGATTATCTACATCTACATCTTCTCCATAATATTAATTTGCTTAAATTTCTGTCCAAAACGTCATTTCCAGTTCAATTTATTCAAATCCCTTCAATTCTAATTGAATTTTTTTTGACTGTCGCATTAGTCGTAACATCTAAGAATATTTGTACCGTTTTTTTGTGCCCCAATATTGTGATATTTTAATGTAAAGATAAAATTCTGCACTTCCGGGTTTTTCAGGGAATTTTTCTGGAATTCTTGGAATTTTAGTCTTCCTGGGATTCTGACGCTGATAATATATTTATTATTATAAACAAGGTTTTTTGTGGTTAAACTTTGTATAACTTGAAAGGTAGCATTATATATCATATATACTACATTTATAATGCGTAACCTCAGGATCATCCTGACACCTAGATATCGTCTACTAGAAGTGAAAATATTCTTTTGGTACTTTTGTTGTATACTAAGTGCATTGTATCATAGACCTTGTCTCGCTATCCGGGAGGTGATTTTGACATCTAGATATCGTCTACTGGAACTGAAAATATTCTTTTGGTACTTTTGTTGTATACTAAGTGCGTTGTATCATAGACCATGTCTCGCTATCCGGTAGGTGATTTTGACATCTAGATATCGTATACTGGAACAGAAAATATTCTTTTGGTACATTTAACTATTAATATATATAACTATTAATCTATTAAAAGATAATAAGAGTTAAATATAAATTTAATAGTAATAATCAAGTATAATAAATCATATAAAAAATATGCAATAGTTCACAGTTAAGAGTAGTAAATAATTAAAATAAATAAGTAATAAGATTCTAAAATATACGAAACATGCATAAAATGTTAATACTATTATACGTAATAATCTTAACTAGCAATGTTTAGACATTGACGCGTAATTTAGGAGGTCCTTTTTTGGAGAAAGTACCTTAGATTATAACGGAAAGCTAATTTATTAACATAAAGCTTTTTCTTGCAATTAATAAAAAAATAGAGATGGTAGACCCAGAATAAACAACAGACCGTTTATAATTTACTTTTATTATTATTTTTTACATAATCTTTTTAAGATGATTTAGCTGCTTTTAACATAGCAGTAAACATATTCTGTAAATTATGCTGAACTCTATTAGAACGATATCTACGATGTCTTTGTCCACCTTTTGTACCTCTGAAAGTCGCTAAACAAACAATGCAATTCAATAAATAATTAAATTTTGTATTGTTTAATAGATATCTATGTCAATAAGTTTACAACAATAATTCACAAAATAATTATTAATTTTGTGAATAAAAGGATCTTGATTGATTAAACGCTTGAAAAGAATTTCTCAGCATTATTTATAATAACGTTCTTTCATATACAAAAATCTTATTTACAAAGCAGTTGTTGTAAGTTATTTAATTTATATACTAATTTTGATAAATCAAAATTTTTAATTTACCAGTTAATTAAACCAAGTTTTTTAAATTACATATAGAAGTAGGTTGTTTTTATTAAATTACTTTGATATTGTTATATAATTTTGTTATTCTACAAATACAATAACAATTACTTAATGCTAATTTTCTGTATATATAAATATAATATTTATATTATATCGTGATTGTAATTGTAAGTAATACTTTAAAAATAATAATATTTATTTCATTAAGATGGTTTTAAATAATGAAGATAAGTTGATTGTAAAAAGAATTAATGAATTTTCTGATACAAATAGTAAATTAAATGATAATCGTATTTCTGAATTTAATAATATTTTAAAAAGTAATTCTAATTTCAATATGCAATCTACGTTGACAATGCAAAGACTTTCCAACATTCAACCAGTTGATTTAAATGATAAATTTATACAGATATTATTTTCAGGATCAAGTAGTAATGGTCATTGGATTTGCATATATTATTATAATAATGTAATTCATATTTATGATAGTTTAAATAAAAATTCATTAGATAATGATCATATAATATTCATTAATAGATTATTTCCAAATAACGATCAACATCAAAGTCGTTTCAACATTTAAGGACTTTTGAAAATGTTATCTATACAACGTACCGTGAAGCCGCATTAGCTAGAAATTTGATTAAAACAGATGATGAATGGGATAAATGTTTAGAAGAAGCTATTCAAATCGAATTTCCAACTGCTTTATGTAATCTGTTTGCTTATATTTGCGTGTTTCACAATCCAATTAATGCAAAAGATTTATATGATAAATATAAAGATTATTTTTATAGTCCACTTATTCCAAAAGAACATGGTCAAAATATGGCACTAAAAAAATCGAAAGTATTCTATCTACAAACGGATATTATTTAAATGATTTTAATTTACCAACAATTGATGAAAAACAACAAAACTATGATATATATGAAGATGTTCAAGCAGAAAATATTGTCCAAAACGATGTTTATAACATAACATCATTATCACAGAAACAGAAAGAAATTTATAACGCAATACTAACAAGTATAAAAAACAATACTTATAACAATAAGAAATGTTTCTTCATTGATGGGCCTGGAGGAAGTGGAAAAAGTTATTTACTAAATTCAATAATTACTTATTTAAATAATGAAAATATTAGTGTATTATCAGTAGCATGGACTGGCATAGCAGCAAATTTATTAATTAATGGGAGGACTGCTCATGTAACTTTTAAATTACCATTAAATATTACAGAAGATACGACTTGTAATATAACAGCTAATTCAGAATATGGAAAAGTACTGCAAAAAATTAAAGTTATTATATGGGATGAAATAACAATGACATCAAAACATGCATTTGAGGCTGTAGATAAATTATTGCGAGATTTATGTAAAAATGATATTGTTTTTGGAGATAAAATAATGATAGTTTCTGGTGATTTTAGACAAACTTTACCAGTAGTTAAACATGGCAACAGGACTAAAATAATTGAAAATTGTGTAAAAAATAGTAATATATGGAATTATTTCCAACACATGTCTTTAAAAGATAATTTAAGAGTATGTCAAAATGAAGTAGAATTCAAAGAATGGCTTCTAAATATTGGTGAGGGCAAATATTTAAGTAATTTTGAAGAAGAGTTGGAAGCAATAGAAATTCCACAAGAAATTTTATCAAGCAATGATATAATTACAGAAATATTTGGAGAAAATTTAAATGTCAGCGATAAAGACATCCATAAAAAAGTTATTCTAGCTCCGAAAAACGTTGATGTACATAATATTAACAACGATATATTATTGAAAATTAAAGGCGATATGAAAGAGTATATTAGTATAGATTCTTGTTCAAATGAAAATGACAATAATTTAGAAGATTTATTTCCTGTAGAATTTTTAAACTCTTTGACACCAAATGGTTTACCGCTTCATAAACTGCAATTAAAAGAAGGAGCTATTGTAATTCTTCTCCGTAATATAAACTTAAATGATGGACTTTGTAATGGTACTCGATTAATAGTAAAAAAATTAATGAATTATTGTATTAGTGCTGAAATAATTAGTGGTTGCAAGACTGGAGATGTCGTTTTGATACCACGTATTGATCTAACTTCATCTAAAGACGAAATTCCATTCGAAATGAAGAGACGACAATTTCCATTAAGATTAGGATACGCAATGACAATTAATAAGTCTCAAGGACAATCTTTCAACAAAGTTGGAATATACTTACCAAATCCAGTTTTTAGCCACGGTCAATTATACGTAGCACTTTCAAGAGTAACATCAAAAAAGAATTTAAAGGTTTTACTGAAAGACAATTCAACAATTTATAATCATGAAAATAGTAAATCTAAAAGTATATACACAAAAAATTTAGTTTATCACGAAATTTTATAAAGAATAATATTCGGCAGCAAATGTGCTGCAAGTTACAAACTTGCGGCAGCAATAAAATGCGCTGTAATTTAAAAACGTCCGGCAGCAATACAATGCGCTGCAAGTTACAAATTTGCGGCAGCAATACAATGCGCTGTAAACAATTAAAGCGTCTAAGACAGGATCTGTTTTTTTATAATAGAAGTCTTACTGAAGAGTCCAAAACAACAGATTTGGGACGAAACGCTTTAAATAAAAATTAGAATTATTCAATCTACCAAGTCAACTGAACATGTCCCTGTCGACGATGTCCAGGTGTCAGAATGACTCCAAGGTCGACAGAACACCTTCTACGAGGATATACACCAGTGTAGCATTGATCTACCGTGAGCACCCAGACAGTCCCTGTAGACGATGTCTAGGTGTCAGGATGACCCCCAGGTCGACGAGACACCATCTACGAGGAAGAGCACCAGGTGTAGCATTGATAGCGTAAGACCCAAATTATAAGTCCCATTGCAGGGGACCTAGGTTAACTTATTTAAGTCACACGACACACGGCACACGGCACACCTAAGCTGCTTAATATAATAGTAGAGTAGATGTTAAAATATATTGAATAATTAGGTAGCATATCGAAGCACGCATTAATATTATTGACAATATATGCGTATATTAAGGAAGAAAATCATAACTTTTGTACACTTACTCATTTAATATTGTTTGAATAGTTGGTATAAATAATTTATGGTCAATACAATTATTATAAATAAGTAAATGTTAAAGATAATATAATTTAGTGGTTTATTTTTAAATTTATATATATATATATATATATATATATATATATATATATGGG